>JAMKCH010024942.1:0-23752 GCA_023653785.1 Ophioderma brevispina | reverse complement strand
ATATCGTGTACAGTTCAACCCATCGTCAGAACAAATGGATTAAGCACAATGGAGGGCCAAAGTTATGGAGCTATCAGCTATAACTAGATGTGTTTCTAAGCGGCGAGCTGGACTGACTGAGATTCCATTGGCCTATTATCATGGTCACTATCCGCAATTGTCTCGTCCTGCTGGACCACATTTTGGCCACGTGGGCCAAATAGCTAAGACCAACTACTAACTATACACAAAATTAATAGCTGCAACTGCGAAATCACTCACCTGATCCACGATATTAAAAACCCTAAATTGATTTATACAAAAAACTTAAGGCACTATGAACCGCGAAAAAAAAGAAAGACAATCGTCTTCCCGATAACTATAACCATAAAAATTTCGACAACGACAACACAAAGAGTCACAACATCGCTATCTCGAGAGATAGCCGTCTCCTCGACCGAATCCGTTGAAGTCTCCGCTAACTCTCAACCGATCGTTTTCTCCTCCCGACGCACAACAAAAAAACGTTGTTTTGTTGTTTGTTGTGGCGTTGTTTAATGGGCCTGCAATACTTAGGCTATTTGCGCCAAAAACCAAACTTTATTTTTATAGACAAATTACGGACAAAGCAAAGAATCATAATTCAGATGTAATACACAAGTTGCAAGCTATTTCATTATAAAGTAGTACAAGAAGTGCGTCAAGACACCTATACACAATATATATTTAATTTGATACATTGTGCATATCAGGATCAACATCCGAAGCTTTTAAGGCTCATAAAAATAATAACAAATAATCAGGACTACGTGAACAAGAAACGGTCCTAGCGCGTGCCAAAACGCTGGTAATCCCTAACCTACAATAAAACCCTACCAGAAAAAACAGCACCTGACTGGGCGTGCTGTATGCCAACACTTTAAGGGCCCGTACCCCGTAGACGAAGATCTCAAGTCACCATCTCCCAGTCATGCATGACCTACGCTCAGACACCAAATCTGACCATCACGCCAGACCATTAAAAGAAAACAAGAACAAGTTATACAAGTGCAGGTAACCCCTTAAACGGCTATACACTGATTAATAAAATCAAGAATTTCTTTAACAGGGGGAGACTTTCCACCGAACGAGCCCTTTAAGATCCTGATTGCGCCAATGTTTATTAAGTAGAGATTTTTCTTTTGTCACATTGTACATGGGACATTCCTAAAATTTGTTTGACGTCTTCCTTACATCTGGCAGGTATAACACAGTCCCTCATGGTGTTTATTCATGATAGCCAAGTATTGTTGAGGTTAATAAACACTTTCCAAGTCGCAACCGATGAAATTGAACCTCCAAGTCTCTGCTGGATATTCCCCAACTGAAAGCATATGAAGGGAGATCGACGGCTGGATTTCGCGAAATTGGTTGAACTGATAGACCACTGATCTTGCCATTCTTTCTTCATCTCAGCTTTGAAGATAGACTTGACTTCAAAAGAATGAACCGGGAGAGAGATAGCAAATTGGTACGTCTTAGCTTTCTTGGCAGCAGTGTCAGCACATTCATTACCATAGATTAAACATGACCCGGAACCCATGAGAAGACCCATGTATTTCCCAAGTTCACTAGGCTCTTATATGTCAGCGTTGAATTTCACCAAATCATCTATTGCGGAATTAAAGTGGAAAGCTTTAATCCACTTAATCTATACCTCAAAAATTACAACAAAAGACGGCTCAACATCTTCCACCCATCGCAGTGCTAGTAACCTGGCATCCAACTCAGGCGGAGTATTGGACACTCTCCTGGTAGCCGAAACCGCGAGCATACTTGAAAACGATACAAAAAACATTTCAAATTTTTTAGGTTATCGATACATTCGGTTGTTTATTCTATGGTGTCGGATAGGATGAATCTTCAGATGACGGTTTCACCCACTGAAAGGGGAAAATAGGCCTTTATTCAGTTGAAAGTGAATAAACGACATTGAAGTGCATGTATTTTTTAAATTCAATGAATTAAGGAAACAATACTTGTCGTCGAATCAAAGTAATATACGACGTTTATCAGAAAGAATAAAACTTGAATTAAAACACCACAGAATGTACATAACTTCTCATCACTTTGTTCATGTAGCATAACCACAGTTTTTTTTTTAGTTTGTTCCAATTTCGTCCTAATTTTGCTTTAATGCTTTTAAACCATGCCAGCTGCAATTGATTTCATATTTTGCTATTCTGACAGGGATTTTTGAGCCGATTATCTTGATGATAATTCCCTTCACTTTGGAGCTAGTGTTGCATTAGCTTGAGTCCAAACGACTTTTCTACTGATTTTCAATATAAAATAACATTCATGCATGTGAATGGTCTATATCATATTACTATGAGAATCGTGCTGATTCGATAAAAACATCACTTTTATGTTGATGGTTTGAAAAAGTCGTTTGCATTTATTAAAACATGTTGATTTAGCTATTCCCGAGTACAAAGCAATGTGTTACCAATGTGTGCGATCACAAGAATGGTATTATTATCAAAACAAAAAAAAAACAACCATACATTTTTGGTGTATTTTGACATCCTTGGTGTTTAAGGCAGAAAAAGTAGACAAAGTAACAGCAAATTTCAGCAAAAATGAACTAATTATTCAATGGCCTACTACCCCCTTACAACTTCGGACAATCTTAGCCTAAACACCATAAAATAATTATAAATTTTTTCATTATGGACTAAATTAAGCCATGTTTAATTTTTTTTTTTTTTTCAATTTGATCCTAAAATCAGGAACTGTGGTACAGAATAAATGGCTTTCTACTATTCCTAATGTATGCACATACAAAATTTGGAGGAAACCTTAGTATAGGGATCCAGATGGGGAAGGAGTAGAGAAAGGAGCGGTGTATGTGGGGGGGGCATGTTACCGTCTGGGGTTGGTGTGTGTATTGCGTTTGCGTCTTTAGTGAGTATATGTGTGTATGCATGCGTGAATGTGCATATGGTGCATTGCGCGTAATGCATGTGTACACTTTTTGACATGGGTATAAATTGCAGATAATGATAGGCCCGCTACACCTAGTGCTGTCTGCAATAATTTGCATCCGATATAACTGCCACTCTCGCTATAGTCCTCATCGCCTCTTTCCATAAACACAATAGGACTCCGCATGTGTTGTTTAGTCAAGGTATAGGCTCCCCCAACATTTGATAAAATTTTTTTGGTTTTGAGAAATGTGGCATAATTTATCTTCTGGGATGATGGAGTATAAATGGTGATATTTGTTGAAATTGTGACTTGATGTACTTTTTGGTGTCCAATGGTAATTGATGGAGCAGGGTATTTAATTTCTGTATGTTCTTGAGTGGAGTTGGTGCATCGGTTACAATATATAGCCTGCTCTGTATAGGTCGTCCAATTGGTAGTAGCACCAAACGGCTACATAGCGGCTGTGTGCTTGAATATAGGGACAGAGTCTATTCAACATCGACTTAAACTTGCAACTTGTTTGTATGCCACCTGTCTATTGTCACACACAGCTTGCCAAGAGTTGGCGTTCCTCATGAGTTTAATCCATATCATCGCAGTAGGCCTATATATCGTGTTGAAGAAATGCCCCCGTCCTCCGTCAGCACTCCTCGCTCCCATTTCTTATTTAAACGCATGATAAATACTCGTAAGAACCCCCTATTTGTCACAAGCATCGTTGTCATCCAAATAATCCGCATATTTTAAAAATTCAAGTGTTACCACTATCACTCTAAGACAACCCTAGTGTTTTGCAAAAATGACAGTTTACAAAAGAAGACTCGCTCCTTTCATGACTTTTAGACGAGTTTGCTGACTTGATGTTCTAAAACCCAAGACCCCCCATTTTGGTGGGCGAAAATTTAGCAATTAATCACCCAAACCACCTATTTATGCATTTAGTCCTATCTCTCACCCAGAGACCCTATTGTTTGCCTCTTATCTTGTCTCCAAATTGCCCCTTTGGTATTGAAAGCGTCAAGCTTTACACAAAAAACAAAACACAACTTCCACCAAAAAAAGAAACCCGTATCCATTCATATGCGAGTGTTGCCCCCCATCCCGCGGTTAACCCGGACTCTAACCCTGAACTCTAACCCTAACCCTAAACTCTAACCCGAACCCTAAACTCTAACCATAACCCTAAACTTTAAAAAAACCCTAACCCTAACTCCTAACTCTAACCACAAACTCTGACCCTACCTAAACCCCTACCTAATCCAAATTCTCACCTAACAACTGTAAAAATCTGTAAATTTTACAGGAAATCCTGGCAGAATTCTGCCAACAATTACCGTAAAATTACAGTATAACTGTAAAATTAATTTTTTTAAAATCAAACATATACACCAATATACATTTGAATGAATATTTATTGAGATTGTAATGTGTGGAGATAAAAAGCACTGACGACACCCTAACTTTGTATGCCTCGCACAAATTTTTACTGTGTGGGCATATACTGGTAAAAATTGACGTTCTTGTAAAATCTATTACTTCAACCTGTAAATATTAACAGTAAATTTGAATGAAAACCTTAAAAACTTAATTTTATACGGGATTTTGTTGGCAGAATTGCTGCCAGTATTTTTCCGGTAAATTTACAGGTGATTTGTTTCCTGTCAATTTTAGGAACTTAAATCGTATAATTGAAAATTCATAATTGTTAATAATAATGTTGATGCTCATTATAATTCTAATCAAGGCTCCACCACTTTTAAATGGAGTTCTTAGATGCCTCAAATTGGAAATTGCACATAAATTTACCGTATTTTGCTGTATTTCCAAATTAACAGTCAAATTGTAAGTTTTTACAGTATTTTTACTGAAATTTAACTGTAATTTTTTACAGTGTAACTTAACCCTCGTCTTACCAATGGGGGGGTTTACCACCCCCACCCCCCCCCCAGAGTGAACTTCGCTCCGGTGCGCAAAATGCCAAAAACACACTTTCGTAAAAACTTCTATGTAATCGTTCTTTCATATCCTTTCCGGTCGTTTTTCGCGAAATAAATTGATGGTACTGTAAAAAATTACAAAGCAATTTACAGGAAAATCGGTAACAACTTCCAAACCGTAGAGGATTTGACTGAAATTTTGGAATACAGGAAAATACTGTTAAATTTTAATGTCCATTTTTTCCAGGCCTTTAATGGCAAAATCTAAAAGTTAGACTTTAATTCGAAATTTAATGAGTTACCAATCATTATACGATACTATGAAATTTTCTCATTATACCATTAAGTACTAAAATTATACAGAGAAAAATACTGTAATGTTACCGGAAAATCCTGGCAGCAATTCCGTCAACAAACCCCGTAAAATTAGCTTTACAGGTTTTCATTCAATTTACTGTATATTTTACAGTTTGATGTAATACATTTTACAATTTTACAACAAACTGTTAATTTTACAGTATATGCACTCTAAAAAATGTGATAGGCCTACAAGTTAGGGTGTTCGTCAGTCCTTGCTTCTTTTTATTCCTCCCACACATTCACAATCTCTGTAATAACTCATGCACCACATATATATGTTTTTAAAGCATTTTGATTAACCCTCGTCTTTACCAAGGGGGGCCCCTAGTGAACTTCGCCTCGGTGCGCTAAAAGAAAAATGCTAAAAACTTTCGTAAAAAGCTTCTATGTTATCCGTTCTCCTCTCTCCTTTCCGGTCATTTTAAAAAGCGAAAACAATGTGAAGGTAGCACCTTCACCGGGTTAGGGTAACATTCCGTCACAGTCGAAGGATGGGGGGGTGTTTGCCACCCAAGGACATTTATGGTGCATTTTTTTGAAAATATATTCACGTGTGGCTCTAAAACCTATGTTTTTATGTAAAACTCGCCAAATGCCATCATTTAGGCTGAAACCGCATCTGAAAATCTCGATATTCCTGCGACTTATAGCGCAAAATTGGATTCTTCGTTCCGCCTATTTTTCAATCACATTGGAAAATGACAATTTTGCGGACTCGCGACTCGGACGCCCATTGTGACGCCATACTAGGAATGTTGGTACTTATTTTGGTATCAATGGAAGATGAGACCATAGCTTCTCCATGGAATCAAATCATAACACACCACCCCCCCCCCCGGTAAAAACCTGTGTTACAAAAAGAAGGCTTGTAAGACGAGGGTAAAAAACTCTAACCCACCCTAAACTATAACCCTAACCCTACACTCCAACCCTAACCCAAACTAACCCTCACCCTACTCTAACCCTAACTCTCGCCTTAGAACTACAGAAAACCTCACAAGTTAAATAACCCTAACCGTAAATTACTCAGGTTAGACACCAATGACAAGCAAACTGACAAGTGATCTTTTCTCTAATTTTTGATGTGATTTGCAACCATTTAACTGAAAACTGTTTTTTTTTGCTTTTTGTTTTGCTTTATTTTGTTTTTTGTTTTTGTGTGTGAGAGTAGGGACATGAAACCAAACGTTTATTGTTTGTATTGTTCTCATCGGCGAGGTAGCCTGGTTTTTGAAAAACACACTTGCGCCAGCATCTGGCCTTTGAGACTTGGCCCTGAGGTTTTTTAAAGACGGATTGATATGTAAGTGGATCACCAGATTGTGTGTAGGGGGTGTGATGGCTAGGGTACGATTCTTTTCTTTTGTGAGCTTTGCGCATAGAAGAAACAACCTCTGCTTCCCGGCAGGTGGACAGTCAATGGCATGCTCATACGCAACTAGGCGCTCTCAACACATTCCACTATGTCAGACCTCCCCAACTTCCCAACAGCTTCCTGCCTTTCCTAAGGTGGCGGCCTATTACGACTAACCCGCACATTCTTTCTTTCAATTTCCAGTCCTAGGTGAGGCTACGGCGTAGAACCCCACTCAATGCTCAGGCAGCTTCCACAGTACCCTTCTGCTAAAATCAGTCTTAAACTGACATATCTCAAGTATTGCACAAGAACATGTCAGAATTTTGAGGTATCGATACATTCAGTTTTGTGTAATCTATGGTGTCCGATAGGATGAATACGTCAGAGAGACGTTTCACTCACTGAAAGGTGAATAGGCCTTTAATTCAGTTGAAATTAGATAAACGAAATTGAAGTGCATGTATTTTTAAATAAAGGAATGAGGAAACATACTTGTCGTCGAATGCAAACTAATAAACGAACGTTTATTATAAGAAAGAACTTGAATTAAAACCCATATAAGTTTACACTAACACTTTCTCATCACTTTCTCATCATGTAGCATACACCACGTAGTTTTTTTATTTGTTTCCCCTTCGTCCTGTATTTTGCTTAAAAATTCTTTAAACCATGCAGACTTGAATTAGAATTCATATTTTGCGTGTCTGAAATGAATTTCTTTCTCATATCTGAGCCAGATTATCTGTTGGAGATAATGCCTTTTCACTTTAAAGATATTGTTACATTAGCTTGTAGTCCAAAGACTTCTACTGATGAAGTCAATAGAAAATAACATGCGTGCATGTGAAGTAGTTCTAATGATCATAATGAAATTCGTGATGATATCGATAAAAACATCACTTTTATGTTGATGGTTTGAAAAGTCGTTGCATTTACAACATATGGGCCCGTATTCCAAAGGTGTTTAGCGTGATTTTAAACTAAACGAACGTTTATATTTGAGAAAAAACAAACGTATGGTTTAAGTAAGCGCAATCCAAAAGGAATTTAAAGTTAAACGAACTTTTTAACTCCGGGCCAAAATGCCTCTAATTTACACTAGGTACGGGGCTAGTTTTTAAGAAGGGTTTTAGTGTTGTTTTCGCCAAGAGTGCAGCGGGCCCACTGCAACTGCCCAATTGACACGGCATGGAGCACATCATTCTCGTCCAGTTGGTGTAGCACCTTAAAAAACGGTACGGAAAAGCCATATACACTTGTTGGCGCTCAACCATTAAAAATACAATACGTTTTTATACACTCAGTTAGCGTCTTTAAATAACGACGATGTTACTCGTGTTTTAAAGCTTCTGTTTAGTAGGCAAATGGTTAAAAATATTTACACGCGGTTTGCTTAACGCAATTTTAAATTAAGACGATTTTAAGCCTACAATCGCGTTTTACTAAACAAGTTTCTGGATATGGGCCATGTTTGATTTATTCCCGAGTAACAATGTGTTACAATGTGTCGATCACAGAATATTGTATTATTATAAACATCCATACATTTTTGTTTTTGGTGTACTTTGACATCAATGGTGTTACGCGGAAAAAAAGTAGGAAAAAAGTAACAATCAAAGTTGCAAAAATGACTATTTTCAAAGGCCCTACCCCCTTACAATTCGGCATCTTGACCTAATACACCATAACATAATTATAATTTTTCATTATGGACTAAAGTACGCCATTTTTTTAATTGGGTTTTTGCAATTTGATCATAAAATCAGGAAACTGTGGTAAGAAGGAAAATGGCGTCTATTCAAATGGATGCACAATAACCAAGTGGAGGAAACAATGCGGGATAGGGCTCAGGAGGGGGAAAGGTAGGGAAAAGGAAGCGTGTGTGTGCGGGGGGCAGGTTAACTCTGGTGGTGGTGCGTCTTGTGTGTCTGTGTGAGTATATGGTGTATGCATGCGTGAATGTGCATATGGTGCATGCGCGTATGCATGTGGTGTACATGTTTTGACATGGGTATAAATTGCAAATAAGGATAGGCCATACACATTGTGCTGTGGATTGCACAGAGCTATTGACCATTTGGGTCTCACTTGGAATATAATCAGCAATTGATGTTACTCCTTTGTTTTTATGGGGGGGAATGACAGCTTTGGGGGGTGATTAATGTACGAGGGGTGGGGTCAGGGTTCAGTGGGGCCAGTGGGACTCCAGGGGCAAAGCTGTGGGCGGGGCACACCAGAAGGAGTCCATGCGGGCGGGGTCCTGGGTTTTGCCAAGCTAAAAAAAAAAATAGGCACGGATTCCAAAAACTTGTTTTTAACTAATGCGATTTTAGCTTAAAATCGCCCTAATTAAAATTGGTTTAAGCAAAACGTGTTTAATTTTTTTTAAAGAACAGTTTGCTTACTTAAACAGAGCTTAAAACATGAGAACATCGTCATTATTTAAGGACGCTAACTTGAGTGTATAAAAGCGCACCTATTGTGTTTTAATGGTGAGCGCACAAAGTGTATCACGGTTTTCCGTAGTGTTAAGGTATAAACCAACTGCGAGGGAGGAATGATATTCACGAAGCTGTTGTCAATAGGACGTGCAACGGACCCCCCACCAACGACCCCGCGTTGACGAAAACAAACACTAAAAACACGTCTTACTAGCCCCGGACTTAGTTTAAATTTCGACGCATTTTGGCGAAATAGTTTGTTTAAGATTACGCTAAACTTTAAACTCTTTTCTGGAATTGCATGACTAAGCGTTACGTTTATCTCACATTTAAACGTTGCGTGCGCTTAAAATCGGTAACAACTTTTTGGAATACGGGCCATAGTGTTCTGAGCCAACTTCACTTTTCCTCTTTCTATTCTTCCCTTCTCACTTCGTTCTCCTCATTCCCATTCAAAAGTGCCCGTTCAAAATTAGGGTATAATTTTAGCGAACTTTTTTAATTTGAACCCACAAAGGAAGGCCCAATTTTAGGGGTTGGAATTGTCATCTCTCACTCAAAATGGTTTGAAATATTGGCGCGAAACTGTATTAGATGGGGTTTGGGGGTGAAGTCATTCTATTCCAAATGAAAACTTGTGGGTCGTATTCCAAAAAAAAACTTGTTAACTAAAACGAATTTTTAGCTTAAAATCGCCGTAATTTAACATTTCGTTTAAGCAAAAGGGTTTAAATATTTTAACCATTTGCTCTAAACAGAAGGCTTTAAACACGAGTAACATCGTCGCCATTTAAATACGCAACTTGAGTGTATAAAAGGTCCTATTATGTTTTTGATGGTTAGCGCACAAGTTTATCGTGCTTTCCGTAGGTTTAGGTGTTACAAACGAACGGGGCGAGAACGTTATGCACCATTGCTGTTGTGTCACTGGACGTGCATGGGCCGTGTACTGTGACGGAACACACACAAAACACTTCTTAAACTATCCCGTACCTAGTTTAATTTCGATGCATTTTGGCGAGTTAAATTGCGTTTAAAAAACTTTAAAATCCTTTCTGAATTGCGTTTTACTTAAGCGATACGTTTATATCCACGTATAACCGTGTCGTTTTAGCTAAAAATCGCGGCTAAACACCTATTTTGGAATACCGGGCCTATAATTTTAAAAAAGGGTCATCCCCTTTAAACTTAATGGTATCACATGTGCCTATTTTTTCACGGCCGTAACTTGATCCTGAAGCAGGGGATGATTCTCATGGTTACGAACTGTATATGAAATGGACAATAATAATTGTTCATTTGTTTTTTTTATTCTTACCAATATTGTGCCATAATATGGCATTAAAATTGCCACCGAATCGTCGAACGTCATTATTGTCCACACTTATTACCATTGGCTTTGCTTGTCTTGTCCATTTTGGATTTATGCTAATTAAGGGAAGAAGGTGTCTCATCATTCACATTATACAATTCACATTTCATGTGTTATAGACACAAATATTAGACTTCCTTTGTGACTCAGAATTTCGCGATGGGACAAAAATCTGAATCAAAATGGGCTGGCCATTTTTGATTTAATCAAATTAAGTCTGAACCAAACATCCTATGCTATTATATGTCATATTTGTGTTCACAGACCTTGAAAACATGGGTATAGATACTGAAACTATTCTGCTACGAGTTTCAGAACTCAAAATATCACAAATCTATCAAAATGGCGCCATTTTGGAATTTATGCAAATTAGGCATATTTCTGCAACTCGTATTTCCTCGGACTTTTAGAATATCATTTAGGTACCTTAAGCAAATGCATTGTGCAAAAAACCTTTGATGCCATTTGTTCCAGGTCCAAACATCAATTTTTCTTGACTATACTAATAGTTCCAGGGGGCACACGTCATCAGTGCCATTACTTCAGATGTTTTGCCAAGTTTGGTTTTTTTTTTCACTTGCATGTGTTTTTTCAACAACACCACAATGAATAACTTCCCACTTGTTGTCTTAATTCTCAGTCCCTTTTTTTTTCACTGGTGAGGGCGTGTGTTTTTTCAAATGGCCCCGCCATGACACTTTTTTTTTCAAAGAATCTCCTTTAAGGAATGCCTATAATCTTGTCATAATGATTTTAATTGTGTGCTAAAGTGGTCTTTTTGTTATTATATACAACACTTGGAATGCTTAATGCATAAGATTTAACAATATAACTTTAACCCTCGTCCCAACCAGTGTGTGTTTTACCCACACCCCCACCCCAAACGATGAATTTCCCCCTGTCGCACAAAAATGAAAAATGATCTAAGGCTTTCCCTATGTACTTTTAAAGTTCATCCTGTGCGGCCCACCTTACGGGGGGGGGGAAAAGTGGAGGTACCACCTTCAGGGTGGTCAGGGTGTCCCCCCGTCAGTCGGAAGGTGTGGTGGTGGGGGGGGTGCGATTGCCAACCTTCCAAGACTTTTACTGTGTAAACTGCCCCCAAAACGGTATTTTATGTTTTACTAATCATGCTATGTAAGCAAAATACTGAATTTATTTTGTATTTGGCCAATAATTTTGTTTGAATAATAGCGAAAACCGCTTGATTTTGGAGATTTTTGTCAGATTACGGACATCTACTTTTTTGCAGTGATAACAACTCTCATTTTATGATGTCACCATGACGTCATGTTGTTAAAATTGATATGTTTTTACATTCATTTGAAGAAAGACATTCCTAGCTACACACTGTTGCAAACAAGATGATGTTTTTTCCCTTAATTTTGAAAAAAATCAGGGGGTTGGTAACCCCCCCCCCCCCCTTGGTTGTGAATGTAGTAAGAAAAAAACATTGGTTGGACGAGGTTTATTTTTGGTTTAAGGGCTCGGTTTTTATATAGACTTCGGCATAGGGACGGGTGTTTCCAGCAGCAGAGAGAACCAACAGCCTCGTCCTTGCATGCCGGGGGGACCTCTCACCATGCCAGACGGCTCCAGCCCAACTATTGTTACGGCTTATTGGCTTTATCGCCAGCCTCACAGATTCCCCCAATGCCCCTACGTACGAGATACATACTGCTTCACGTTCTATCCAGTTCAGCCCCAAGAGAGACCTGGATGATGAAGGGGATAGACGTCTCTCTCCAAATGCCACCACGCCCACAGATGGTGGATGTAGTCTCACAACGTTCACTGTGGGCGGTCCTTGCTTTTCCCACGTTCACCATAGACATGTCCCAGACGGCCCCTGACAAGTCCACCTGGAGTCTGGCGATTGGCGTGTCCTTAGAATCCATCAGTTGCGAAGCACACATCAACCACCTGTCCACTTACGCGCCCTACCGTCCCAAGGTCAAGGACCATACGATCACCCTACGCTGCGACAACCTAACGTTAGTGACTTTAAATAATTCAAGCATGGAGTTACCCTGTAGCCTGACTCTTGTCAAACAAACATTCAACCTCTGATATTGGTTGCCAGCGCCACCGTCATCCGAGCTCCAGACAGGCCATATCCCGGGGGCAGGCCAACCTTCTATTCTAGCGGGTACCCTGCCGAGAAGAGGAACAACCATCCATGCCCCGACCAAGGGCAGGGGCTTGTTGGTGGAATAGCACCTCAACCCACAAGTGGGTCAACTAGGTTAGTTTCTTTGAACGAGCCTCCAGCGGCCTCTAATCGACCTTTTTTTGGTAGCGGCCGGGAACAACCTGTTCCTGGGGAGCGGACCAGATGGCCGTTCGCCATGGACGCAAATGAATTGATCCAGCTGGAAAGGATCTCGGCACTATGCATTCCCCCGATAGCGATGAATACCCAGGGTTCCTTTAGAAGCTCTCGGGATCCAGCTAATGCAACATGCTTCTGCCAACACTGGCCCAGACAGATGTGGGTGTCTGAAAATACTTCCTCCACGTGGCAGAACCGTTTGTTACCTCCAATGCAGACGGGCCTCCACCAAACTGTGATACGGTTTCTTATCCTTAATTGCTAAGCCTCACACCAATCCTTCCCCAATTTCCCTACGTATGAGATACATCAGCTTCACTTTCTACTCCCCGTTCATCCCCAAGAGAGGACCAGGATGTCGACGGGTATAGACGTCTCTCCAAAGATCCACCAAAGAATGGTGGATGCATCCTCACAAAATTCACCCCGGGCGGTTTCCGCCTTTCCCATTAACCACCATAGCCACTTCAAGACAGGCTGGGGACGATTGGCTTTTCCTTGGACTCCGCCTTGGGGGCAAAAGGATACAACTAGCCTCCTGACATACTGTTTTCCTGGGGAGCGGACCAGAATGGCTTTTCCACCATGAGCCCATGAGACATCTGGAGAGGATCTCGTCATACGCGTTCCAACCCGATAGCGACGATACCCAGTTGTCGAAAAAGCTCTCGAGATCCAGCGGGTGTAACATACTTCTAATAGCCCACACTTGGCCCAGACAGATGTGGGTCCCGAAGTACTCCTCTTACCGGTTGCGGCACCTGTTTTTACTTCTGATTAGGAGAGACCTCTTGATGAACCCGGACAATACTCAATACAAAGTTTTCCTCTAGCGACAATTCAGACCTTTCACCCTGACTGTATGGCGAATTTCATCCTATTCCACAATAGCAGGCCTGCTGAAGAGGCTGCTTGCCCTGGCAGGAAAGGCCAAGGCAATCCCTTCAACGGAAAGACTTACAATGTCTTGCATCGAAAGTACCACGCATTGTCCAAGACAACAAAGTCAAATCCTTAATGGCCCCCTCTTTTGGAAAACGTCGCAGAGTTACTCACATGGGTTTTCCAGAAACAAGGGGCCAGCACACGCTCCGTGAGAGCCTGTCGCACACTGCCCTTTCAGCTTTTGTCCTTCATGGCTTCTCATGGGATCTACCATGTCTATTCACCTGTCCCCTGAAATGACTCTGGAAGAGAATGTTTCACGAGGTCCCCTCCAAGAAATTCGCTTGTCCCTGCATGGGACTTGAACAGGACACTGCGCCTCCTAGCCGAGCCCTGCCGTTCGAACCTTACCAGGAAGATGACGTGTCCTAAGCATGAACTATTCCTATTCGTCAGAGCATCTTTTCCCTATCATTTGGGCGTCCATTTGTAAAAAGTGCGCTCTATCATTGAAAACTGCGACTGAGATTTGACATAAAGCTGAAAAACAACTCATCAGTATAATTGTTCATTAAGGTCCACATATCAAATCACACTCAAAACATATTTTATGAAGCACTTTATACATACATGACTGCTTTATTCTTTATAGGTTTTTTTAATTATTTTGGCCACCATTTGAAAACACGCCCTCAATTGAGGAAAACTGCATGTGAGAATTTGATATTAGGTTGAAAACAAATGGAATATGGGTTAATTAATAAGGTCCACTTTTGAAAACCAGACTTAATCAATATTTCTGAAGCACTTTATACATGGACTCGACTATTTTATTTTTATAACTTTTTTTACCATTTTAATGGCCATTTTAAAAAGCGCCCTCAATCGATTAAAATCGTCACTGAGATTAGACAAAAAGTTGAAATCAAACTCCTTATGGGGCTCATAACAAGCTTAAGGTCCATGTACAAATATCAGAATTGGCAAAACTTCTGAAGTAGTTGACATTGCCCCCTGACTAGAAGCCTTGGGGGAACGGGTAAAATTTGGACCACGGCCAAAGGGAAACAGGGAGGGAACCAACCACAAAAAAAAAAAAAACAACAAAAAACCAAAAAAAAAAAAAAAAAAAAAAAAGAAAAAAAACAAAAGAAAAACCCCCCAAAATAACAAAAAAACACAAAAAAAACCGCCCCCCCCCGCCCACTTTTTTTAAAAAAAAAAATACAAAACACCCCCCCCCCCAAAAAACAAAAAAAAAAAAAAAAAAAAAAACCAACCAACACCCATGGTCACATGAGGTCACCAACATGTAACCCCACCCCCCCCCCCACCCCATCTTTCCACCAAAAGTACATCTCGTAACCTTACAGAACTCATACGCATGCCATAATTAAAGTGATTATTGCGTTGAATCTATCGGCACAATACGTATAATAAAAGTATCCCTAAATATGACGTACCAGAGGGTTTTCATGGCCATTGGGGTATTCATTGCGAAAGTCCAGATTTATTCCGACAATGTACAGGGCCGTACGCAGGATCTTTTTTACGGGGGAGTGCGGCGTCCTTCGAAAAAGGGACCTTTTGTGGACAAATGGACTTAAACCCCCTAAAATGGTCCATTTTGGACGTTTTGAACATTCATCACCAAAAAGTGGACTTTTTCGCATATTTTCTCTAAAATTTGACCTTTTTATCAAGACAATCGGCAAAAATGGACCTTTTCCCCCTTTGTGGGGAATTTGGGTGGTGCGACCACACCCCAGCACCCCCCCCCCTGCGTACGGGCCTGCAAATGTACACAACTGTACAGCAATCATGGAAGCTACCATGTTTATCCCCTGTGGTATATTTACAACCGATGCCAATACCGAAACAGCAACTAGCGAAAATATATCACATGGACTTCAGCCAAGTTTGCCACAAGCATCATCCTTGCGAACACGGAGGGGCCGCTCCCCCCCGCGCCCTCCTCACCCCCCCTCTCTCTTCACACTCACTTTCGTAACCACACCCCATCAATCCCTCTGATCTCCCCCCCTCTATACCCATCATCCACCCCCCCTCTCCCATTACTCTTTCCCTCCCGTCCCCCTCTACGCCTATCAACACCCCCCCCCTCCCCAATGTACCTTTTTCTGAGCACACAAAGGATAGGAGCACGCAATTCGTTAGAAAATTTTATTGCAAAAAAACTACACTTTTGAAAACCTCAGTGATTTGAGACAAATGCTAAAGAGGGGAGTTTGATATCATTTTGGATTAACAATGGTTTTCAGTTGGCCTAAACACTGAGGGCCGTATTCTCAAACGTGTTTAATAAACTGTGGTTAGGCCAAACTGTGGTTAGATAAACGCACTGTTTAAAAAACCTCAGGTTAAAATGTTAACAAGTCGTTTAGCTAAGCACTGATATAAACGCCGTAAATATAATCCACCCAACTGTGGGACTATATTCGCCATATAATTACGTGTGCGAGAAAATATTTATATGGCAGGACAATGCCTGCCGTAGTTGTAAAGGCAATGCAGGAAGCCCACGTGAATTTCAAGAATTTCGCGTTACGCAAGGCGTTAGAATTGTTGAATGATTATTTTTGTGGAGACAAAACCCCCCGGGCCTATTTAAACGTTTTATGTCGTTGTGCCCCACTTGATATCATCGATACTATAACAGATAAACACTAGAATGAAAATAAGAAGCAAGATAATGACGAGTAGAAATCCACTGAGGACGGAAAAGAAAAATAAGAGAAATAAAGGAGGTACTGGTCTAACCACGCGTATCACACAGAGCTGAAAATATCAGGCATTTGATGAAAACGTGAAGTTTAAACAGGCCTTATTAATAACCCGGACCAAGTCTAGTTTAAAACGTTTTAGGCAAGTTTAACGATGTTGGCTAAAATTTAAAACAGCGCTTTAAAGTTAACCATTCTTTGAGAATTACGTTTATTTTATCGGGCGTTTAAATTGCGAATTAACCAGTGATTAGCGTTAAACATTGTTTGAGAATAAGGGCCTAACAATCCATGAAAACGTGGACATTTTAAAGGTCGCTTCATATTTATAGTTTTCAGTCGCACTGTAACCACCGACCTCTACACATGGCTAGCGGGCTGCCGACAGTTGAATGGTCGCCGAGTGAAACAAAAGGGAAGTGGTTTGTTGACCTCAACAATATGGCGGAAACAATGCCATACACCTGCTGGTGCACATATTCCACACAGATCCTATTGTGGCGACAAGGTGTAGGCATTGTTTCGCGCCCATATCTATTGTATGGGTCAAAAACCAACTTCATGATGTTTCAATCGGCGACTATGACCCGATATCCATGTATAAACGTCATAGCCCTCTTCCCATAACATCTTATCTATTGTCCGGCTTTTGTTATACATACCATTACTTTTGGGCGGGAAGTGTCATTAGTAGCTAGGTGACGCAAAAAAAATAATGGTCATGTCAACAAAAGAAACACTATATAGGAATTGTGTATAAACACCGTCTACCATTGTCTGGGGGAAGGGATTATTCAAATTATAATCGCATTATGGACACCTGCCATGATGGCAACATCCCTGTAATTAAGGGAGTCTTTGCGAGACCAAAAACATAAAAGTTCTGTCAGGGTGAATGCCACAGCGTACGGTTATCCTGGGTGTCGGAGCGGATATATTTAAAATACATAAGCGATGTGTGTATAGGAATGATATTCAATGGGTCATTCAGTAAAAAGATTAATTCACATTTATAATAGGTCAATACTCTGGAATCAAAGTTAGAATTAATGTAAGGGAATACCAATTACGTGGACTTCTTATATAGACCGTATTCAATAGCCAGCATGTTGGTGGACAAGATAGACACATCCAGTACTACAATACATTCATACACCTGTCAATGATCCCTGATGCAATCGCCTCAACATGGATCGATGACACCTTAACCCTAACTTGCATTTGCCGAGTTCTAGCCTATCTCCAGAGCGGAGAAAGGGGTAAAGGGAAGCAAACTAAAGAAAACTGAAGGATTCGAACCCGGGGCCTGCGGCCCACCATTCCATATGACCAGGCATGGCAAGACCACAAGGAGTCGCGGCCCGGCCCGCGATTTCGTGCCCACATTAGTGTTGGTACGATGACGTCATCGCCATCTTTTGGACTTAGTGCATTTTCCCCACTCGGTCATTGAGTATATTGGTGTTTGAGCGGGTGTAAGGGTTAATGTATGTAGTCCTTGCAATGTATGCATCTTGTCCACCAAATGTCTGTGGCTGACGTCATATTGAATACGGTTATTTACCTAATTTGCACAAAAGAACGGGTACTGCATTATTTTTAATTTTTGTAAGAATATTCACAACGGGACTGTCCCTTGACAAATGAATTTTAAAAATAGCAATCGACAAAAAATTATACTTTACTAATCCCAAAATCGCCCGTAATTCATAGACCAACCTATAGCAAAATGGACAGAGTTGGATCCTAAGACGCTCCAACTCTGCCACCAAGTAGGGACATAGTGATTGGGTCATCATGACATTCGATAAGTGAAAAATAATGACCAGACGGTCTTTGGCATACCGATTGCCAGAGCAACAGGAGATAATGCTCAGTGGCGCGTCGGAGCTCCCACAAATTTCACCCAGGTATGTGCAATGGGGAGCGTGCAGTTAAACAAAACATGGAACATATTTCAGCGTAAAAGGCCAAAGAAGCAATCCACATTCACTAAAATCTTAAAGTTTCACGGATGTCAACTCATTAATGATATAAATTCTGTTGTGTCAGTGATGATGTATTTTGACTTATAATAGCCCAGTTACCACAATGTTTGTACAACAGGTGGGCCTGGTATCTTGAACTAGGTCGCCTGACTGTTACACACGGGCCAATTGTATCTGTTAGAAGTTTTAATATATGGGCCATAACGATTCGCAGGAATGGATTAGCAGGCAACAAATGAGAGTAAAACGTAGGATGTTTTCTGGTCTTATTTCGTATCTTAATGAGGGTAATAAAAACTTTTTCTTTTTTGGGGACTGTACAGTCAGCTGCTTTGCACCTGGACCACATTCCATTTGTCTTGGCAAGTGTATTGTTGACCCCAAAGACGACAGTTAAGCCGAAACACAGATTTCCTCTATGGGTTTTTAGTGTTCAATAGGTGAGTATACAATACATCCAGCTGAATGCCCAAAGATCGAATACCTCTGGTAGATTACCCCTTGGATTATCTATTGGTGATATATAGACTCGTACACATGCGAATATAGGGAGGGCATCTGATGGTTGTATTTAAAGAAAAAAGTTAGGCCTATATCCCTTTTAACGTTAAATTATTAACGAGTATCCAAAATGGTGCCGAATAATTGGATAAAATTCCATTTAAGCCTTTGCTCGAAGTTTTTGTAAGATAAAGGTTTCCAAACAAACCATTCGCGAATATAATGGTCGTCTAGTGATATGTTTCGCTTGCTAGTTTCTGACATGTCTCGCCTGCGGCTCGACATGGTCAGAAACTAGCAAGCTCAATACATCTCTAGACGACCATTATATTCGCAAATGGTCTGTTTGGAAACCTTTATCTAATACGTAGAGGTCAGTGACTGTAACCACTGATCTCTATACAATGGATTGGCTACACAACAGTAATTGTATATTAGATGAATGGAGCAACGGGCGGACATCGTGGTCTACCGAACACAATACCATTCCAGAGACACCTGTTTAACAGAAGTTGTATCCCGGGTGCACGTTTTAGAGACATGCCATCCCATACGCGCAAATACAATGAGCTCACTGAATTGGCTTGATTCTGTAGTCTGTTATGTCGCTTTATCCACATTTCATTGGGAACAAATTTTGTATAAATGACCGGCTCTTAACAGCCTCCATAATAATTGTTCAAGGTCATATTGGTCAAATTTATCCAATGCTCAGATTTTATTGAAACTGGTGACAAGTTGTTTGTATTGTCTCGTAGGATCCGAAATGTACTAATTTACAGTGTGTGGCATTTGGTTGGATAATTAAATGGTAAAATATATCAAGGGTCTACATGGTCTATGGGGGCACCAACATTTTCCCTGAATGTTACAAATGGTGCTATCACTGAATCAGTTAAAATGAATTTTATGCTTCAGAACAGACACCACTTACAGACACCACTTTTAACAACATCTGAGCATTTACCCCAAGATGAGCACAAATATTTATAGTCCTATAACTAACTATTGATCAGAATCTAGACAAATTATACCTATCAAGACGGATGTGTATATTTTAACATAATTGAAGTTGATTTTCACAATGTTTTCCCCTTGCAGAAGAGAAGCAGGAGTCTGAAAATTTGGTCCCTGTCATTTTCTGACTATCTAGGCCCTATTACAGAGGCCCTATTGAAACCAAAACAGCAACAAAATCAACCTTAGCATTGAAATCCTATGGGAGAACACTCCATACCGCACCAAGGTAAAGAGAAATGGTGAGGAGAGTAGTCCATCCAGAAGTAACCTCACACCCCAGTGCGCTAGGTCACAGAGGGAGCAAGGGTACTTCTGGATGGACTACAATCATGGAAAAAAATAGTTGCCACACTTGATACAATAAAATCAAACAGTTCCCATACTCACAGCTATGATCCGAATTGGGTAATTCCTTGTTCATTGGAAAGCAGATGTCTTGCTCTTATCCATATCCTTCTCCTACCCCCTATCAATCAATGTTGGGGGACCTGACGAGGCTGCTAACAACATGACTTGGATCAACATTGCCTAGGGGAGAGGGGGCGCTTTACAGCCAAGTCGGACAAAGTGTGGCAACATTTTTTCCATGATTGTAGGATTGTACAGATGTGAATATCGTCAGCATGGACGTGGTATTGGAGATATAGTTCATGAGCCGAGCAAATTTTCGGTATCCTGAAAGGGGACAAAATGACACTTACTATGCAGCATCAGTATACCATGGCCTACACAAAAATGCATGATAGCATTTAAGCCAGATAGGTGGTAACCAAGGTTTACACAGGGGCAAAATGTTTAAATTGCTTCAATCATGTTGAAAAGTATACCACATTATTTGTCTGATCATAAGGATTCCAAAAAGGTATAGTTTGTAATAACTAAAGCCCAAAGTTTTGGAGTTACAGGCTATATCAGTAAAAATCAATGTAAAAAAAGGTCATTTTCAGTTGTACAGGGGTCAAATTTCAAAGTTGCTCTGATTTGGATAAAATATGGTGCATATTATTGGTGGAGCTCATAGGATTAAAATAAGGAATAGTTTTGACTGTCTTAAATGCTTAGTTACCAATGTAGGGGGAAACAAAGGTCTACTTCCATTGTGTTCAATGTGGTTTGAACTTGTTTTCTCCCTACTTTGGTAAGTAAGCATTTAAAACACTCAAAATTATTCTTTATTTTAATCCTATAAGCTCCGTCAATCATTTGCACCACTTTTTAACCAAATTGGAGCAACTTTAAAAATTGACCCCTGTACAACTGAAACTTAACCTTTTGACCTGTTTTGGCTGTTTTTAACCTTAACTCCAAAACTTTGGGTAGTAGATAGTACAAACTATACCTTTTTGGAATCCTTATGGTTGGACAAATGATGTGGCATACTTTTCAAAATGACCGGATCATTTTAAAATTTT
The DNA here is from genome assembly GCA_023653785.1 of Ophioderma brevispina. Lineage (NCBI taxonomy): Eukaryota > Metazoa > Echinodermata > Ophiuroidea > Amphilepidida > Ophiodermatidae > Ophioderma > Ophioderma brevispina. The sequence continues at coordinate 2,454 of JAMKCH010024942.1, read as the reverse complement.
GACCCCTGTGTAATCCTTGATTTCCCCCCTGCCTGGTTATAGCTACCATTCCAGAAATGCTATCATGCATTTTTGTGTAGAGGATATTGTACTGAGGCTGAATAATAAGTATCGTTTTGTCCCCTTTCAGGATACCAATTTGGCTAAAATTTCCTGATGGTTTAAGCACTAATAATGGTTGCTAATCTGGTCAACTGTACAAGCACATAGGTAAAAGCCTGGGGACCAACAACAGAACCCTGGGGGACTCCACACATGTCTTTATCAGAAAAATCCCCATTGAAGTTAACTTTGCAAGTTCCACCCGTCAGACCAAAGTTACCTGTTCCAAAAGGCCTTACATCAGAAGGAAAGTGGCTTGCAGCTGGTTATCAATTGCCCTCAGGATATCATTTTGAATAAAGGTGAGTGCAGTCTCGCTGCCACAAGCTTGTATGCAAGCTGAGTGAAATATATCAGAGAAAGTTTTGACAATACACACACACACTCTCACTGCAATAATCGGTGGCCCTTCCCGCTAACAATAGTTGAGACCTCACGCAAAAAAAAAATGAAAAAGTACATCATGCACTCTTATCAATACAATAATTTGGTTTGCAAAAAGTATTTAATGATAGCATATTTTCCACATGAAACTTTTGGGGGGTTGGGATTCCTTCTTTTAACAGTGCTGAGGTGACATTGTTACAGAAACGTTTGGATGGGAGAGACTATAAAAGTTTAACATTATGGTTATATTACTTATATCACTAAACAACATTTTAGTACGACAAATATTCCACAGTATAAACCACTTTTAAGGAAGCATAATATAAAGATAATCGGCATGGATTATTTAAAAAGGTCAAATCTTACCAATAACAAATGAAACTGGCATAGCAAGCCACACTGTCATAACCTTTAATGCTTTTAACTTTATTATACAGATCACCTCAATAAAAATGTTATCCTTTTGAATAGGTGGATCAATCAAATTTAAATGGTTACAAAGAAAACAAAATATCTTGTAAGATTCAAAAAGCCCATTTCTTTTTTCTACTTTCAAACAAGTTTTGGTTCCTCAAGTAATTTCCTAGGATGGCACTCCCCACTCCCATATTAACAAATACCGCTCAATCTTGAAATACTGGTCTGCAAAAGATTATGAAACAGCATACCCTCACGTGTAATATTTTATCTTGACTTTCATGCAAAATACTTTCTTTAGGTAAACAACTGAGAAATTAGAAACACAATATTATATTTGCACGCAACTTTTTCATGTAAATAACAAAATTGTTAGTTGATATTTCGAGGGTTGACTAACAGAAGGTCCTAACTGGAAAAAATGCTACCTCAGAGTTGGGACTTTCTGTATTGGTAACTGTATGGTGCTCCATTAAGATGTGGTCAAGTGAAATTCTGCTGCATCTACAATGGGCACATGTGGTCCAGTGGATGCAACGACTGCCTCTTGACCCAAAGGTCCTGGGTTCAAGTCCCACTGAGGCCAATGTGTTGTGCACTTGGGCAAGGCACTTTACCCCGCTTGCTTCTCTCCACCCAGGTGCTAAATGGCGAGCTGTTAGGAATATTGTCCATTGAGCGCCGCCCAAAGGTATGAGTACGCCTTTGGCATTTGTAAGGCAGCTGACATATTCTAGTGGCAGTGGAATAAATGTAAAACACTTTGATACATTGTGAAAGGCGCTATATAAATGCCGGCATTTTTTTTTTATTTAATTGAGTTTAGAACTTATAATTTTAGGAATATATGGGTGATACAGACTTTGGTGGTACCAAAATCCCAAAAAGGCATAGACTGTCCCACAGTCTCGGCTCTGTCTTCAGATTCAGGACACAGTTGGTTCAATTAACATAAAATCAAACATTTATTTATTTGGAATGGCACTCACGAACATGATGCATCCAATGTATATACAAAACAAATACAAAACCTAAAATCCTAAAAAAATCAGGCTGGGTACTCCTGCACCCTTGGCCATCGGTCCTTTTAATACTGCAGTATGCGCTGCCACCTTTTTGACCCGATGGCCGCCCATAAGCCCTCATAGGAACCAACTTGTCCACTGATTAACAAAATTCAAAATACCACTCGCACGCCGATGTTGGTCGACTCAGAGAGATTGTAGTCTTCATTACCAGTCGTTTATACCACAGACCCTGAGAGGGTCTATAAACAGCCAAAACTTGCATGAGTGAGTTAGGGCCTTCTGTTAGTCAACGCTCGGTTTATCCTTGTATTTACCTTTTATACACAATGCAAACTATCATCATAACAGCAAGGTGAAGCTAATCCAACTTGATTACAAGGGAATGTTCCATTTTTTTTATTAATTTGATAAACACAGCTTCCAATAAATGCTACATTTGTCATCTTCTTAACTCAACATGATACATGCCATCTTTAGAACAGCAAACAATACTTAAGCTTGTGCTACATTTTTACAATAT
>JAMKCH010024941.1:0-29118 GCA_023653785.1 Ophioderma brevispina | reverse complement strand
ACAGGTCAAAACATAGTACCCTACAAAATGTATGTGTGGTCGATCGAAATATAGTAACAAACGACATTACAATGTTCAAATTTAGGTCAAACATACTATAATGTACATGTATGCATGGTCAAAACCTGGTCAAAAACGTACAAAATGCATGCATGGTCAAAACAGTTATAAATCATGCATGTCAAAACATGCCTACAAATGCATGAATGGTCAGAACCAGGTCAAAACTAGTACAAATGCATGCATGGTCAGAACCAGGAAAAACATGGTACAAATGCATGCATGGTCAAAACATATTTTACCTCAACTCGTCCTTATCTTCAGCACCTTTCTGGACCCCACACATAGTACATCAAATTAAACTAATTTCTCACACAAGTCATGACACCCACACATGTCCATTATCAATTTACATGAATTTTTTGCAGTTTCATGATTAACAATATTTGCTTTTTTTTGTCAAATAGGCTATTTGAATTTCTTTAAAATGCCATTTATCACATCCAGGACTCATCAATATGGTCAATATGTTTCTTCTAACAATCTAAAGCCAATTAATTATGAGACTTGTGATATGAAATTCGTGTTGACAGGGTTGTTGGACCGGTAAAACCACTTTGCCCGGTTTTTTAACCTGGTTTAACCGCTTTCTGGTCAAAATAGGTTTTTACCGGGCACCAAAGAGCCAACATGCCCACACAATGAACTCGTACCACTACCCACCTCCAACCCGACTTCCTACACTGAATAACACATAAAACCCCATTGGATAAAATCTATTAAAATGCTTTAAGTACAGGCCTGAACCATGAACTCACTGTCGCCGAGTAGGCCATGCGCTGGTAATGTCGTCTGCTACAATACCAGCTACATTACAAAATCGGATCCCACAACACACATGATAACTGTGATACGGCCGCTTGTCGAGTGATTGCACCTCTGAAGATCTGGGTCTTTAAAAAATAGATTTAGACATGATTAGGAAGGAAACCCATTACTAATAATGCTATATACCTTTTGACAATTCTGCTAATTGCCCGAAAATGTAAAAACCTCAACCATCGAAGTTAGCTTTTGTCTCCAGTTTACGATAGCCCACGCCCAGGACCAGTACAAACAATCACTGTGGAACAAGCCTTGGCTGCCCTGCTCATGACCTGGGGCTGTGTGGTGGTTTAGCTCGATCGTTTATGGCATCGTGGGTGTGAACTCAACAGGGTAATCTGAGATGCAGGTGAGTGAGGTATCGCCATACCAAAGTACGCTAGAAAAATAAAATTAACCAATTGCCTTTTATAATACTTGAAAGTAGATCATTAGAAGAAGCAATGCTCCCAAAGCTAACAACCGTTTAATGAAGTCCAAGTGTTTACCACCATGGTTTCTGCAAAAATTTTTGCATGGTTTATTGGGAAATCTGATCTTTCCACCAGCCTAACGGGCACAGTGTCCATTCTCAACCTATGTGCAGATCCGAACTAATTAACGCCTAATCACGCTAAATGGAAATTTCAAATGACCCCGCTCTTTGTGACGTCCATGGGTCAGTGGTCGACCACAATTGTCGACATGGGAACACTTATATCGTGTCGCATTCTCCTGTTGGCAATTATTCCAATCCAACACGAGATTAACATGGTCAACACGCCAGCGCAAGTGCTGATGTGATTCTGAACTTTCGAAAACCGTCGCTTGCCTGTTCCAAATCAGACCCAATTCACTCTGCACACAGCACCAAGCGTATTCATTTGTATTACTCATTGTTTCTCTCACTCTGCTACGGATATTCATATATAATATTACATAGTTTTACGACCTCTGCGAGTCACCCGGAGATGCAAAAAGCGATATATGCACTTATACTCGCTATATCTTACTTTGTGAATCTTCCTAGCGCTGAATCAAAACGCCATGATATTCCCCCCGGTATTCTTATTTTCGATCGTAGCAAAAACCAATTACCGTATTTTCGCTGGTTACTACTAAAAAAAAACCAACGAGTTGCCCCGGGGGAGGGTGGCCAAGAAACCCATTTTAGACGTCGCCACTGGTTTAATTAGCACTTAATTGCCCAATGGTTATCACTCCCGTTAATGCCGGGGGAGGGGGGGAGGGGGTGGGCGGCAGCGTAAAACAAAGTTGGGGGTACAATAGGAACCCCCACACCTGGTAACTTAATTGCTAACATGTACATCTGAATTGTTGACAAAAATATTCCCGAATTTTTTTCATGCAATGAAATGTACTTCCATGACAAAAAAAGGGGTTTTCTTAAAATGGGAGCAAACACCAGTGAGAGCTGCAACAAAATAGTTTTTTTTTTTTTTTGGGGGGGGGGGTGTTTACAAAACGGTAAAATATGCAAACTATTTTTGTTAACTGAAAGACATCCAACCCTTTGACAATGACAACTATTTGTCATCGGCCATTTGTCAAAAGAACCTCACTCCCCTTTTCCTATTGAATGAAATGTTGTATTTATATTATCAAAACAATTTGACAGAAATAAACTTTTTTCAATTTTATAATATTTTTATTTCTAATAAAATAACTATATTAAACCGATATCATTTCAAAGATAAAGCACAACCAGTAAACCTAACAAAACACGTCAGTGGTCAGCACACGCACCAAACACACACCCATAAACACACGACACACATACATATTAAATCTGCAGTATTTTGCCAAATCCCAAATGTGGCTTTTCAACCCAGAGGATAACTTAAGGCTCTTAAAAGTGAGTAGGGAAGGCAATTTTGTTGTAATGTTTGACTAAATGATCGCATCAGAAAAATGGTGGGCATTTTTTTATTTTTTATTTGTCATGGAATAAGACACCCTAGAGCCTTATTAGCATATAATGGTTTAATTATACCCACCCAATTAGCCATACCATGATCAACATTTCATATTAAAACACACTATAATTTAAGAAAATTGAAACACCCAAAATTTGACCTTATCCCAAGGTGAGTAGGCTACAAGCATCTGATAATTTTTTTAAGCCCGATGGATAAGGGGGTACAGAAGCTTAACAACACAACCACCCACACTTTTCCACCCCATTTTGATGATCACAAATCATTCATCTGCCCAGCCCCCCCAGCTCAGGCTCGCCCACCACACCCATCCATCCTCCATGACACCTGAAAATTCCCTTCCCCGAGCCCTGAATAGTACCACTAACCACCTCCCACCGACTTCCTACACTGATCACACCATAAAACCCATTGTATAAATATCTATTCAAATGAACTCACTAGCACTGTAGCCGAGTAGGCCATGCGCTTGTAATGTCGTCTGCTACAAATAACAGCTACATTCAAAATTTCGGCATCCCACACCCACATGATCACTGTGTAAACGCCGTTTGTCGATTGATTTTGCACTCTGAGATCTTGATCTTTAAATATATACATGATTAGGAAGGAAAACGAATTCTAATAATGGCTAAAATACCTTTTGACAATTCTGCTAATTGCTCGAAAAGGTGAAAAAAATCGAAGCTTTAGTCTCAGTTTAAGATAGCCACGCCCAAGCTCCACGTACAACAATCACTGGAAAAATGACTTGGCTGACCTGCATGACCTTGGGGCGTGGTTTGACTCGATCGTAGTCAATCGGTGGGTGTGCTCAACATGGTAATTAATCCTGAGATATGCAGGTGAGTGAGGATCGCCACTCCAATATTCCCATGAGACTTAACAATATTCCCTGAGATGAGACTATCAAGAGTCAGACCTCACTCTCACCCTGCGCTCCAGGTCTAGTCTAACTCCTAATGGACTACTTTTCCCTTAACTCAGGACCAATTTCTTCTCTGCAATGGCAACATTACATGGCACTGCAGCTGATGGCAGCTATGGCATGATAAATCATTATTCCATGCTATCAATCAATTTGTATGTAAAGTATGATCTTGTCCTTCCGAATGTTGCCCGTACTAATTTTCTATGGCATTTTTTAAATCCGCATTTCTCCTTATCGTTACTTGATTTTGAAGCGCTTCAAAAGGCCTTATCTGCTTCTTCATCCTCACGTTACTAATCAGAAAACTTGACTCAGATTCGTGTTCCTCCTTATTATCGTTTATCGCCTTGCTCATTTCATTTCTTCAAGGTTCCCACTTCGCCTACAGTTGGCTCGATTGTTGCGTTTCTCGCCATGTTTTTTGTAAAACGTTCAAACAACGATTATTATGTAATTTACTTCACGTATTCACATTATTGTTAACCTCGTAGCATTTAAAATAATACATATTAAAAATACATTTCTTAAGGTTAGGAAAAAATCACATGTCTGATATAAAACAAAATAAATTCCCACCGACTCGAAACTAATGTAGACGAACGAGGTTGCATTAGGTCTGATTTTTGTTGTCGTCTGCTAATGGGAAAAGTATAAAATTCCGACTACAGCGGAAGAGCCAATTTTATTTATGATGTTTAATTGTTTATCTAATCATGTATGCACGTTCATAGCTTTTACACTGTTTTTGTATTTTACAATATTGATAAATAGTGGGCTTTTTCGCCCTGCCTTTTTGCCCAGCGGTAATTGAGGGCGCTGTAACGTAAACAATCATGATGAGTCACATGTGCAATGTTTACAAGTTGTGGTGCAATGGGAAAATCCCAGCAGAGGATTTCCCCATAGACTTTAACAACTATTTCTTTCTTGACTCCAGCTCTTTCAGCTGCGGTGTACCAGTATATGCAGTAAGTTATCGTGTCTTTGTAGTGTATTCAACTGCCATGGTTATGAGCGTAAATGCTTAAAGTTTTCAAGTTCATGAGTTGTATTCTTACCAAGCAATGTAACATAACACCAATCGTTCTTCATCTAGACTTCACCTTCACGCCCAAGTTGCTAAGTTTCAAATAATCAGAGTTTTTGCTTCAGCTTGTTGCAATTTTGTGTAATGTTATGTTAACATCTTGGGTAAGAAATACACTTGGAAACTTGTTAGCTATTAGGTAAATTTTACGCTCTATAAACCATGGCAGTATATATTATATAATCCGTCCTTGCTTAAAGCTATTGAAAGGAGAACTAAATTTTATGCACACTAGATCTGTATACCATGAGTATCTTCCATACAGGTTTATTTATTTATTTCTTTATATTCTTTATTCGGCAAAATCGAACAAACACTACAAAAACTAGCAAGTACTAATGAGACATTCAGTATCACACAAAACAATCAGACACCCAAGTCGCAAAAGCCAGGATTCCCATAAAGTTGCTGGAATTGCCAACGTATTTCCAGTGTGGTCCCAAAACAAAACTAGAGCTGCAGAAGGTGATAAGCTCAAATTACGAAAGAGGCGGAGACCGCCAGGGAGATAGCTAGACATATGCCAGCAATTCTTGGTCCTGCTGCCCTAGTAGACAGATGAATCTTGACCTGGTATTTAAAGGATTCTTGTGGTCAATGGACCTTGGATATAATCTGGTAATGAGTTTCCAGTCAGGGTAGCCAATGATAGAACAAGACTTGGAAGCAAGACCCGTAACCTGGGGGAATAAAATTGAATGCAACTAGATCTTGTGCATAATTATGATATTTGATTTCTGTTAAAAAAATGTTGTTAAGTAAATGGAACCCTTTGAGTGAAAGACATTGAACATATGATTGAGGCGCAATTGTTTGAATCTGTCTTTGAATATTCACAGTTTAATTGAATCTAATGAACCTGACCCAAGGTGTTCTTGGGGAGACAAATTGAGTACAAAACGAGCCATTTAATTTTGGAGAACCTGTAATTTGCGCTGATGGGCTATGTTGAGAAACCAGAATACCAGGAAGTGCATCAATAGTCGATATGACATTGTAAAAGAGCTTGAGCACAGTTTCTTCCGTAAGTTTCTGATTGAGGTACTGGGAGTGTCTATAAAGAAATTTGAGTTTACCTTCAACTTTTTTTGGAAGAAATTTACCAAGAGTTCTCCAGACAGTATTGGTTCAGTGTAACAACCCAAATATTGATTGCTCTTGGGCCTTTGATATTTGCTCATTGTAAGAAAGATGAAACTCCGTAATCAGACCAGTTTGTGTTCTGGTTCCAAATAAAATACATTCGGTCTTCCCAACATGAAGTGATAGCTTTATATTGGATATTAGCCACTTGTTGCATGATTCTAAAAATCTGAACTTAGACTATGAGAAATGACCTCGGGATCACTATGAGATGAAATAATCACAACTATCATCCCGCATACATAAGCGCCTGTTGTGCACCGAAGTTGCCATTAATTGCATATCACATAAGTAAGCAGTGGGTCCCAACACTCCCTGTGCATGCCACAAAAAAGCTTCTAAACTGGAATTAACCCATCGATGCACACCAGCTGCTGTCTGTTTGGATAAATAGGATTTGAACGCAACTTGGGTCAATTCCCAAAGCCTCAAGTTTTTGACAATGGATTTGATGGTTCACACTGTCCAAAATCTTTTGCACGTCAAGCAAAGCCTGAGCCCAAAAATTTACCCATGGAGATTTGCTGTCTAATATAATCTGTAAGAAAAATCAACCTGTTTCAGTGGACTAAACCTGAACGAAAATCCGATTTGGTATTGATAAGTAAATTTGCAGGAACTAAGATAATCCTCAACCTGAAGGTAAACACATTTTTTTTCTAAAATTTTAGAAACACATCAATAATGCTACCCGGGGCGGTATTCCCTACATCAAGCCTGCTTTTCTTTTAAACAAAGGGATGACGTGGCAGACTCATATCATCCGGAACAGTGCTGGTGACAATCGATAAGTTCACGATGTGTGTACCAAAGGAGTAATTTGGTAAGCTCCATCTTTCAGGAATCTAGGAGCAATTTCATTCAATCGAGCCACGGCTCCTTTGTTTACATCTAAACCTGATAACTCCTTATAATGAATTCCTCAGTACTGGTTGTATATAAAGCCACTGTCCCTAAAATTAGGTGTCGCCCTAAAAAAATCTGAAAATTCTGATTTTTGCACTGGTGTAAAGCTTTCTATCAAACTTACCACCCCCACAATGAAGGATTAATACCTATGCCATGGTCACTACATTTTGGCCTTTTATTTAAATTTCGTGCGCCCAACGCGGGGATTACTTACTTTCTTCACTAAAATTAAACAATATTATCTTAAATCTTAAACCACGAAAGCTGGTGGTCCCACATGAAAGTGCACATTATTTAGAAAATGACTAAAAATGTCACTTCTCAATTTATTTGCAGAAAGCATATCAGTGCATGATATACACATAACCTCACCATGCTCAAGCAACGTGGAGTTCTAATGATATTCCAATAATCGGGCCGGAACCACACTTTCAAATTCTTTTACATCTGGTCTATTGTTAATGTGCACCGTTGAATAGACTTCGATTGTTATGTCCTTGCCGCAATTGGCAGTTCTTTCCTCCCTCGTTCGCGATCAAAGAAATCTTGAGATTCCCCCCCTACTGTGGTGTTCATTAACTTGACCATATTATTAATGAATTGTGTTGAAAATACATGTAAGGGACCAAATTCATGAAAGAATAGCCATGCAAGGACTGACCCAATTTATGCATAACCTAGATCCGCAAGTTCTTTGTTCTTTAAAACCCTATTTCTATTCAATTTTACTAAAGCAAGGCATGTTTCAGCGACCTACATTTTTAAAAATCCAGTGAGCGAGGTGAGTATGTTGCCCTTTAAGGTTATGAAGATACTAGAGCTCAATACGCGAAGCCCATAACACCTATATAGCTTAAATCTTTTCAACAGTATGGGCACTAACAATGAACCTGCATACCTGTTGAGAGAGGATCTGAATGTTTTTAGTTGATTTTGTTGAATATCTTATCTCTATTGTTGGCTTGAGGTTACGTGTACATATTGGTCACTGACATTCTGGGAGTAAATTGGTTGACATTTTTTCATTTTTCTAAATCATGTGGCCTTTTTTCATTTGGGATACAGCTTTTCCTGGTTTTACATAATATTTTAAATTTTTAGTGAAAGGAGAAGGAATTAATGATCCCCAGCGCTGGAGCACGAAAAGATTGTTAAATCACGAACGTATCATTGCCTATCTTGTATCCTGTAGGTCGGGCACTGCAATCGGGAGGCTAGTTTTTTGATGCAATATTACTGAATGCAATGGAGGGTGAGTGGGTAAAGAAAAAGTGGCACTGTTAAAGATTTAGGCAAGTTATGGCTTCCACATCATCTGCTCCTGGAATGAGCTTTCCTGCATCCAGGTTTTGGAAAGGAAGTCATCAATGTCCGACTTGAAGAGGTTGGTGGTCTGGAGGGACAACAGAAGCTGGTAGTTGTTCCAAAACCTTGCATACACATTGACCCACAAATAAAGTTGTGGGGCTTACTATTAGGGATGGTGAAGCCACTCTTGCTATCTGCGTTTTATTTTATATCGTATGTCTTGAATTTTTGCATGTGTGTTTGGATCACGTGTTAAAATAATGCAGCGTTTTCGTTTTGTGACAATAAGGTTGTGAAAGCCCAGTTTCGGGTCTAAACAAACAAATTGGTTCTTGATGTGTTTCATACAGCTCCGTTTGGATGTGTGATTGTAAACTGGGTTATGAAAGCTTGGGATAGCCAAAGTCAATCAAGTTAAGCTCTGGTAAGCCTTCCCCTTATCACTTGTCCTAGCTGCTATGTGGTATTTAAATGCTGCCTTGATGCATTTTCAGTATAATGCTTATACCTTAGTTGGGTCAATCAGGGCTTGCAGTTGTGTTTATTTACACTAGCTAGGGTCACATACTTAGCAAGGACACATTCCATGTTGTTGGTTTTCCCAGGCTAAGCACCTTCTGGTAGATGTGCATTTTGGCAAATATATGCTAGTAGTTACATAGTTTTACAATGGACTAATGTAACATTGCTGCCTATGAGTAATTTTGAAAAATGGTTTTCTAAATAGTTCCTCAGAATGTAAATTTGTGTTTTTCCATGATAAGCCCAGTTAGTGTCATGCCCAATTGAATTGACACTAAGGGAATGCTCAAATAATTAATTATTATGGTTCAGTCAGAAGTATAATATCCTACTACCCCAGTAAAAACAGATATTTCTTTCTCAATAACATAACTGTCTGGAATTCCCTGATCCACTAACTTCCTTGGTGTTGGGTGGTGTGGTGTGTGGTGTGGGTGTTGTGTGTGGGGTGTGTGTGTGTGGGGGGGGGGGGGTAGGTTGGGTGTGCTGTGTGTGGTCTGTCGGTGGGGGGGGTGTGTGTGTGTTTTCCTATGTCTGTATGCCTGTTTGTGCCCGTCTCTCTGGCTGTCATCATGTTTGTGGGTGTGTGTCATGTGTCTTGTTGTTGTAAAAGGAAATGTCAAAAATAAGTATTAACAATTGAACAGTGTTTGCTCAAAGCAAAACCAAGAAACCAATTTGTATGTACATACGTACGTGTACATGTGTGTGTACAGCGGTGCGGAAAATATTTACCCACGGTGTAGTCTGTGTCACAGACTGCGAAAGATATTATGTAAATTAGAACTGCGTGAGAAAGAATGTCTAAAGGAAGATAGGACACTCTTGATTTTTTGGTGGGAATTATTTTTCCCATCATTTGAGGAAGGGCACCCTCAATTAGTGGGGGGTTAAGTTTAGAATTGATTAAAGGGGCATTACAGATATATCCAAGACTTCATTCCAATCTCACAGTATGCATTATATGCAAGGGGTTAAGAGTTCTATTTATTTGTTTTAGAGTTTTGTTTATGTTGGGTGAGATATGGATAAGTTCATCAATGAGTTGTTTTTAGAGTTATTGTGTTGGGAGGTAATATTTTTTGAAAAAAAAATTTTTTGATTTTTTTATGGGAATGTACTTTTGCATCATTTGAGGAAAAACCCCTCAATTTAATTAAAGGGGCATTTTGCAATGTTCATAAGTTTTGGAGTTCATTGATCAGTTATGTTTAGAGTGTTTTTGTTTATTTTGGTGATTATGGATTGAGTTCATTGATGATTTATGTTTCTTAGAGTTATTTTTGGTGATTAGAAAATAGAGTTTCATCGATGAGTTATGTTCAGAGTTTTTAGAGTTATTTTTTGGTGGGTTAGTGGAGTTCATCTATAGTTATGTTTTTAGAGGGTTTTTTGATGTTTTGTTGAGTTATAAATGCGCCTCATCAATGATTTTTTAGAGTTTTTGTTAGTGAGTATGAATGAGAGTTCCATGTGGAGTTATGTTGTTAAAGTCATTGGATGCGTTTTGATGAAGTTCATCAAACAAGTTCGAATTTTGTGGGCCGCCACTATAGCTGGCAGGACCACTAGCAATCCGTGTGGTGTGTATGTAGTGTGTGTGTTTGTATGGATGTGTGTTCTTACAAGAGGTACATGTGGGAGTAAGTAACTATAGGTACAAAGCTACATGTGGGCGTTTTTTGTCATTAGGGAGTACGCCCCACACTGAATCTCTGCCAAAAATGCTGTTTTGGCCTCTAGGGGGGGTAGGTATAGGTCTAAGCTGGGTTGCCCACAGCGTTACACAGGGATCTTGTATATTGTTGTGAGGGTGTAAAAAAATTTACAAAAATATCCACAGCTGTAGAAATATAACTACAAATACCCCCACAATGCATGTATGTACCGATTTATTACACAAAACACACAAACTTTGTGGGGGTATTCCACACAATGTAACATATATCTGTCGGTATGGTATGTGAGTGTCAAAAAATTGTTAAGTTTTTTTAAATTGACATCAATTGAAAAGTTGGATATTCAATTGGAAACAAACTTCTGTCATAGGTGCCCAATGGGATCCCTCATATGTGATGAGGTCAAAGGGTCATGGTGTAAAGGTCAAAGGTTCATGTGAGGTCCAATTGAAAAAAATGGGCGAAAAAATTAAAATTGACTAAATTGAAAAACTTGAAGTTCCAATTGGAACCAAACTTTTGTCATAGGTGCCCATGAGATCCCTCATATGTTGATGAGATCAAAGGTCACGTGCCGGGTCCCAAAGGTCATGGAGCGGCCCACAGATTAGTCTCTTTGAATATAGCGAGGCGCGGGAAAAGCCGGAGGAACAGCGAAAGTCTAGTTAGAGTTATTTTTTGGTGAGTGTGCATTCTATTGTTGATGACTGTTGTTTCAGAGGTTTTTTTGGTTTTGGTGAGTTATGGATGGAGTTCACCAATGATGGTGTGTTTTAGAGTTATTTTTTGGTGAGATATGGATAGAGTTCATTGATGAGTTATGCTTTTTAGAGTTCTTTGGTGGGGTGATCGCGAAAGCCGGGTGACCGCCTTGTATCAATTAAAAGGCCATTCCTCCATTATTTACCTTTTTAAAGGGCAATTCCATTCATGAATTTACCAATTAAAAAGCCATCAATCAATTTACCAATTAAAGGGCCATTCCTCCATTTACCAATTAAAGGGCCATTCAGGCCATTTCTCAGTTACCAATTAAAGGGCTATTCCTCTATTTGCCAAAGGGCCATTCCTTCATTTACCTTGGAAAGGGCAAAGCAATTTTATTTAAAATTAAAGTGCCATTCCTCAGGGCTTGAAATAAGGATTTCAGATTAAAAGGCCATTCCTTCATTTACCAATGAAAGGGACATTCCTCAGTTTACTAATTATTATAGTAGATTCAACCCATCGTGTCACCTCTAGTACTTTTCCGAAGGTATGGGCATTGAATGAGGGGCACGTGCAGTGGGTGGAAATTAAAATTCCACACTAAATCTAGTGAAACATGTAGTCCGATAGCAGAGAAAAATCAATTCTATGCTTAATGAAAGCATTCAAGTCAACATAAGCGTATTTATAGCTATCAAAACATTCTGGCTAATCGTATTTGTTTCAGTGGTATTCAATGTTTTAGATACGGAAGAACACAAAAGTCTTTGCACTCTTTGTAAAAATGAAATAAATGTCAACATGAAAGGCCAGATTATCTTAGTTTGTACATGAAACAGACCTGTGCATCGGGCCACATATTTCCTTTTTTTGCCACCTCGCCCACTTAATCTACGCTGTCCAAAACTTTTCCTCTGGTGACACGATGGGTTGAATCTACTATAAAAGGCTATTCCTCCATTTACCAATTAACAGGCCATTCCTCAATTTACCAATTAAAGGGACATTCCCAATTAAAGAGGCATTATATGATTTTCTGAAAATGGTTAAGATTATAATTGAATTAAAGAGGCATTATGTAATTTTCAAAAAACTATGACAGGGATGTATTTTTTGCACCATTTGAAGAAGAGCACCCTCGGGTTCATGTTGACCTCAAATACTTTGAACTACACTACATTTTCTATTTTGCCAAAGGATATTTTTATGCCCATCTTGAATATCTTATTTGTTCAAAAACTGTCTGCCAACCAATAACTTGTCTTAGGTGTCTCATGCATTGCGTCTCCAAAGATCATTCCAGTTCCACCATACATGTGGGTCCTATGCATCATTGATGCTCTCGTTTTTATTTGTCCTTGTGTCTCATGATTCAAATTTTTGATCATACTAGTGATCAAAAATTTCCTGAATTTCCTGAAACCTGGTAATCAGCTGGCCCAGAACCAGAATTTTTTTAGAGAAGGGCAATTTATTTTTCAAAAGGGGTTTTTTCCCCCATGGAGGGGGGCCTAATTTGGCAATTTTAATTGGACATTTTTCCCGAAATTTTAACCTTTATAATGTTTCATCATGAGAATGTGAAATGTTTTTAGTGTTATTGGTTGACCTTTTTCTGAAAGGCACTATCATTGATTTGCTAAATCAAAAAAATCAATCAAAAATCAGATTTTTGCATGTCTGTGAAACAAGTACATACCCTGCAAGTACTAAGAATGAAAGCAACCTAATAAGGACAGAATCAGATATTTTAGTCAATATATATACTGTCCATACGGACACTTACTACAACACGTAACTGAATAGAGATTCATTTTCTTCTTTTTCTGTCAATATTTCAGTTACCAAAATAACTTATGTGAATTCTAAAGACTTATCTTTCACTTTTAAGCTAATTTTGCAAATTGTACGACACAGGAATATCACAGACACTTTTTTGTACCAATAGATAGCTATGGTCCTCCGCTTTCCATTGATACCAATGATACCAAAATGTGTACCCAACATGCCTAGAATTATGCCAGAATGACGTCATAAAGTTTGCATGTCAGGAAAACCATAAATTTCCAGTGGAAAATTAATATTTTCACAAAAAAAGTTAGGAATACCCGATTGTCACGCGGTTTTTGGCTCTACTTGATGGGAAATGACTAGTTTTATATATCCAGAGCAATTTAGTGCTATAATAGTGTGTTTGAGTGAGTAAAATTGCAAAATATCAATTTTCCACCCTATATATCCATTTTTTTCATACTTTCCTCAACTTATGACATCATATTGATGTCATATGGGGATGTTGGAAGAAACGCTAAGGTATCCTGTGGTACCAAATTTATAGGAATTGGATGATCTGTAATGAAAATCACAGGGGGGGGGGTTACGAGGGTTAAGTTAAGACAAACTTAAAGTTAGCTTACAAATTACCTGGATGTCTTTAGCCTCTTTTTAAAGGTGCTTGTTCCAATCGTTTTTAAGACCCCCCCCTGATTTATCTGGAAGTAGTATCGATTTTGATATCAGATGAAAGGCCGTATTTTTCTCATTGCCATCCTGAAATTTCAGCCCTCAAATCCATTTCATTCTCAAGATATAAACGATAACCCGCCGTTTTAGTGGTTAACCATCAATATTAGCACAGTATTGAATAGGGCTTTGCAATATGCATTATTGCTTCTATCATCAAAAGCGCAAGCTTGTTTCCCACGGTACTTGATAGGGCGTACGTGCAAGTGCCATGTTCTCATATCATACAGAGAACACAATAGACATAAATCGGAACAAGCACCTTTAATGGCCCTATCTGCTTTTGGGTATGTTATTTTTATGTGTATGTGGGGGACGGGTGAGGGAGGGGACGGGTGGGGGTTTGAGAGGGGGACGGGTGGGAGTTAAGCTTACAAATTTGATTTTATGATCGAAATGTATACGCTCACGAAACTTGGTGTGTGGGTGTAGCTTGGGGCTAGCAAGCTCATTCAGAAGGGCTTAAAAAAACTATAGTTGAGAAATTGGAGTTAATCTGCTTGCACAACTTTTTTGGGGACACCCTGTACTCATACAGTTGCACTCTGGTGTGCTGCTTTTTGTCTTACAGCTATGCGCGAAAGCAGGCGAGACTTGTGGTTCGAGAAACACCTTGTTTATGAAATTTATCCATTTAAAAGTTTAGGTTCCTCTTCTCTCCTTGATGAGAATTTTCATGTTCCCCTTCTCTTAAAAAGGTTGGATTCCCTCCTCAAATCCTGCATTCCAATATGGTATAAATAATGACTCCTCCCTAAATTTGAAATTGTTTGCACTGTTTTAGTGAATTGTAATCAATTTAGGAGAGGGCTGACTAACACACTTATCCTTAAAATGGTTTTCATTATTTTGTACTTCTCAAGGCCTGTGATTCCAAATTCAACTTGCATGAGACTTGACTCAGATGCATCGCCTACAAGCTGTGTAATATTCTGATGTTACTTATTTCTCTTATTTTCTATTTGTTAAAGAGAAAAATGATAAATCCACCAAGTACAGAATCTGCAAGCATAACAGAATTAGCAGAAATAAAGCAAGAGAATGGAGGTACAACCAATGAGCGTCTTGGAAAGAGACTAACCTACCTTCTTAGGTATGGTGCAGAGAAAGAAGGCCTTCAAGTTTCACCAAATGGTAGGTATCTTAAAGGCTGATTCAGTGATTTTGATATATATAATTGTTTGTGCAGTAATTAAAAATAGTAATCTAGAACTAAAGATAATCACCTAAAATGCTTAAAGCAATATTGGCACATTTTTTGAAGAGCGCCCCCAATTTTCAAAATTTGATATTCTTACACAGTTACGTTGGTAATTGTCTAGGAAACTATACCTGTGAACGAGAATGCTAAAAAATGCGTATTTATCACAAAATAAGCGATTTTGTAATTGGAATTGGGATCCCAGATTGGACTTAACGGCAGAGCTGGAAATGCTACGTTTATGTCCGTCCATGATGAAGTAGTGCCACCTCGAGAAAATAACCTCTAACTTGACCTGCCCGAACTATTAAAACAACTAATGGATGAGTGTAGACACGTACCTGGCGCTATTTCCCGGCTATTTCACATTGGAAGGCCGTTTCCAGCAGCCGTTGAATAATTATCGGGGATCCCCGATAATAATTATTGTAGTACAAAATTCCTTCGTTTGTGACACATAGACATTTTCGAGCTTAACCATTCACAGGTATAGTTTACTAGCCAGTTACCAATGCAACCGTGTAAAAATCTCCAAATTTTTGAAAAATTGGGGGCGCCCTTCAAAAAAATGTGCTAATATTGCTTTAATTTGAAAGTTACATATGAATCAGATTTTTCGTTTTCATGCAGTAAATATTTATGCACAGTGTAATAGTGCCATAGGATACCGTGTATAACAAAAATTCCGGATCCGGAATTTTATAACAAAGTTGTGATTTTCTATATGAAGGACTTCGTTTTTAGCTTAGTTATTTCACACAGTCATTAGTATATGGGTAAGCATTATGCATATGCAAAAAACATGATTTGTTTGAATAATGAGCGTACGTGCCCTCATCGGGAAATCTCTGAGTCAGCCTTTAAACTCTAACTTAGAGATTTCCGGAGGAGGGCGACCTCAATTTTCAAACAAAATCTACATAATGCTTGTCCATAAACTTATTACTGTGTGAAATAGCTATATAAGCTCAAATCGAAGCTTTTCATATAGAAAATCACAACTTTGTTATAATTCCAGATCCAAAATTTTTGTTATACACAGTAAAAAAAAAAAAAAAAAAAAAGAATCTGCAAGCATAACAGAATTAGCAGAAATAAAGCAAGAGAATGGAGGTACAACCAATGAGCGTCTTGGAAAGAGACTAACCTACCTTCTTAGGTTATGGTGGCAGAGAAAGAAGGCCGTCAAGTCCTCACCAATGGTAGGTATCTTAAAGGCTGATTCATTGATTTTGAATATATATATTGGTTTATGCCGTAATTAAAAAATAGTCATCGAGAACTAAGGATAGTCACCTAAAGTGCTTTAATTTTGAAAGGTACATATGAATCAGATTTCGTTTTCATGCAGTAAATCTTTATGCACAGTGTAATAGTGCCATAGGATACCGTGTATACCGAAAATTCCGGATCCGGATTTATAACAGTTGTGATTTTTCTATATGAAGGACTTGTTTTTAGCTTAGTTATTTCACACCTTAATTACTGTATGGGTCAAGCATATGCCATATGCAAAAAACAGATTTTGATTTTTGATTTAAACGTTTGATCCAAACACAAAAAAACTAGATAATTCCTACCTCGGAATTTTCAGATGGAACGCCATCTTTCCATCCATCAGCGAGTAGATTGGTGGTGATTGGACTGCCATCGGATCAAGTATTGATTTTCTTGACCTTTGACTTGATCACAGCCTCATAACCTCCCTGAAGTTTGTACCGGCCCCCCGTCCTTTCATCACCACCATCTACGCGCTGAGAAAGATGGAGTTCCATCTGAAAATTCCGAGGTAGGAAGAAATTATTCTATTTTTTGGTTTGATCAAAAGTTTAATCAAAATCATGATTTAATACCAACACCGATGAACTTTCATGAAAAAAACATGATTTGTTTTTGAATAATGATCGTACGTGCCCTCATCGTTAATCTCGTAGTCACCTTTAAACTCTAACTTAGAGATTTCGCGGAGGAGGGCGACCTCAATTTCAAAACAAAATGTACATAATGCGTGTCCATAAACTTTGGTGAAATAGCTATATAAGCTCAAATCGAAGCTTTTCATATATAAAATCACAACTTCAGATCCAAAATTTTGTTTATAACACAGATCCGATGGCCACTGTTTTAACTGTACAATTAAGTTTACTAATTTTCCAGATCCACATTTTTTATATCCAGTACCTATGCACTGTTTTACTACACATTCAGTATGTTTACTACATCAAATGAAACATCTGATGATTCATCTCAAACTTTGGAACTTGCCATTTTAGGTGCCTACCTTTGTTCTAGTTGACTATTTTTGATCAATTACTTTACACACACACACAAAATCTATATTTTAAAATCTCTGAGTCAGCCTTTAATCATCTGCAAAGGAAGGGTGTCAACTATTGCCATCATTCCAGACAAGGGCATCCCCAGTCTCATTTTCAATGGGGGGGGGGTCGAGTGTTGCCACCAGCAAAACTGTCCACTTGCCAATTAACACAATTTCACAAAAAATTTTCTTTGCGCTGTGATCACCATGTATATGCAAAATATTTTCCCATCCCTTGGGGGGGGGAGGACAATAATTTTTTTCAAGCAATTATAAATGAACTAGTGAGCACTGGTTCTAGGGCCACTTCAAACCAGCTGCACAGTGATAAGTATGCCCTCTATCTGTCTGCAAATGTTACCATCTCAACACTCTTGTACCATCTAAACACTGCTTACTCAATTCCATACTACCCGTACTACTAATGTACATATCTTTCATCTAATCACTCCAATTTGCTTTCTCAGATATATCTGGTCAAAGTCTTAGCTAATCTTTCTGATCTCTACAGAGGACTTTGAAACCCATAATGCATCTTGCAAAACTGTTTATTTTTGTTTATTTTCCCTGACTTACACGCAATCCCGAGCTTGTTCATGTGAAGTGATAGCTAGGCAAATTGTAAGTGTTAAAAGATGATGGATACTGTATGCTTGGTATGTGTTGAATAATCTTGGTGTGGTCTCCCAATTGGAATTTCTCTCTCTCTCTCTCTCTTTTAGATTCCCAAAGTTGTTCTCATATTTACTTAAAGAAATTTCTTAGGGATTTGTTTATTTTGTTTCATATACTTTTCTGGGTCAAAATTGTTATTTTTACCTCCTGTCAGTGCTATGGTGGATGATCTTTTTGATATATACAAAATGTGATTAGATTTGGCAAGGCAGAAATCTGCTGCAGTGTTGATAAAAGATGTCTCAAAATTTCAATATATACATACATAAGCTTACAAGTATGAGAGAGAATCACTCATCATGGATTGGATTGTAATTATGTGCACATGCAGATCCAGGAATTCTCAATAGGGGGCGCCGTTTTAAAAGAAAAGTGGTGTGCCGCACACCATGGTGGCGGAGTTCTGGACACCCACAAAAATTGAGGCCAGCACCCTGCAAAAATTTGGGGGTGCGCACTGGGAATGCCCTGCCCTAAATCCACCCCTGATGTGGAACTATATTTTTTTTTGGAGGGTGGAGGGACTGAGGGCTGGAGAATGTGTCAGTCTCATGGGTGTCCAATTTGGTTTTTAAATCTCAGGGTATCAATTCTACAAGACTGTGTTAGAATTATGAATGATGATTTGTTGTGTTTAAGTGCCTAAAAAAACTGGACAAAAACAGTCCCAAACAGTCTGCAAAATGGCTCAAATGGACCCTAACATACCAGGGTAAAAATCACCTGGTCACGGGTTTCAGATAGGGTTAGCTATTTGAACCATAGTGGGTCTTGATAATCCGGTTTTGTACCCAAGCTCATGATAAAGGTTTACCATGGCTATTTCAATTGCATTTGTGCCACCTTTATGTGATTTGAGCCATTTTTAAACATTTATATTCTTGTAAACTAGAACAAACAAAAGAGGCAAAAGTGAGCTGATCAGACGTTGGCACTAAGCCTGGGAACGCTATGCAGCAAATTTCTGATTTCACATAGCAATTAAGGTGGCTGTTAAAGACACTATCAGTGAGTCATCCGGAGGAGACAAAATATTAAATTTGCAGAAATTAGCTTTAAAAGTGACGGTATATCTGTATAATTCCTCATAAGTTACTTTTTTACAACTAAGAATCACAAGGAAAAAGAAGGAAAGGCGTGTTTCAAGATATGGACTTTCATTCAATACGTGTGTAGGAAGTGTCCGTTCGGACCAATAATGACTAAAATATCCGATTTGTATAGAGCTTGCTTCTGGCCTTATCCTTTGCGGTCTGTTAGGGTACATAATTGTACAGACATGCACAATCTGATTTTTTAGGATTGGTTCAATTCTGATTTAGCAAATCACTGATAGGGTCGTCAGGAACAGTAGTCAAATGGCCCAGTTTTAGTTTTTTTCATGTTTAAGGCCGATTAACCCTGTTTTCTGTCCATATATTTTAACAGAATCTTATTATTTATTTTTTCTCAGATTTTGTCATTTTACTTTTACTATGTTACGCATTTTTGACCAAAAACAATCACATGGGTAACTGCAAAGGGCGGGGTAATTTGCGGAGACGCAATTACGCGTATGTTGGCTATTCGGCTTGGCGCGAGTAAGAGCGCACAGAAAACGGGGCCTTGATGCATCGATAGATAGACGCAACCCATGGTTAATCGTATGCAATGTGTTAAAAAGGGGCCCACGTGAGATGCTTTTGCAACACAGAATGGGATTTTCATTTCACGATTGACCTCATAAATGTTGAATTTTGATCATAAGTATCGATGACGTAATTTGACTGCGTGCAGAAGCCAGTGTGTGAAGAATAAAGGATGAAACGCTTGTGTGTTGAATAAGGCTATATTTTTAGCGAAAAGGGACAATATTTGGACAAATGGCGATTTTCTCTGTGTTCACTTCGGCGTTAGTTCGTGATTTTCGGTTCCCAGCTACTCAAATCCATATCAGGAACAGGTAAGAAATGAAAATGGCATGTGAAGAGCATATAAAAATCTAGGGGTTAGTCGATATTTTTGAGTTTTCATTTTTGGTTAAAATTGTGCTTTAGGTCAACTTTGAACAATCTTAAGGCATTGTTACAAATTGAAACACCGCTGATTTTGGCCCTTTTGGCAAATAATTTGATAAATAGTGCCAGAATTGAAAAAAGGGGAGAAAATAGCGGACCCTCTTAGAACTATGACATATGAATACAAAAAACAAACAAGGCACATTTTTTAAGATTTCTATATTTTTTTATAGGGAACAAAAAAAAAATGAGTGAAAATCACCATTTTTATGGATTTTCTCAAAAAACATATTTTGGGGGGAAAAATATTATCATATGTGGATCCTGATTCATTTCCTTATCATATATGTATACGTTTATATACGGTTGGAACAACAATAAGAAGAGACGCAAAAAACAGTCCTTTGAATTCCTGACTAATCAGCCACCGTAATATAGGCACCACAGGCACACGTTGTTTTGTGACAAACTTTTTTCCATTTCTTGGACGAACATAATGGCCTGTACACGGGGGTGCCAAGTTCCACAAAGGGGCAAAGGTCCACTTGTTGACAATTTTTGATAAAAAGATTAAAAAATTAGGGAACATATGAACATGAAGTCCATTTTTGGTGCGTTGAAATTGTCAAAAAGTCAAAAGGCCATTTTAGGGGGGTTAGGGGGTTTAAAAAAAAAAGTCCACTTTTTCGAAAAAACGGGGACTTTTGATGAAGTCCAGCACCCCCTCCCAAATAACTCCTGTGTACGCCTGCCTAGAAATATCACAAGCAGAGAACTAGGTGATAAGAACACCAGATTAGCGTACATTACCGATGCAAGACTTGAACCCTGGGATAGTTACAGACACAGGGTTAACCTAATTTGATTTTGCAGTGTGGTAACAAGATCATAGTTCATACAACTTAGAATACATTAAAATGGTACATTTTAAAGTAAGTGAAAATTGTCAGTGAGATAGCCCAAATTGGAATGTAAGCATCAGATAAACAAGAAAGGTTAATTTCTGACATTTTGGCAAACAAAAAGTAGCTGGGCAACCTCAAAATATGTTATCCCCTCTCATTAGTATGTTAAAGAATAGGAGATTTTTTAGGATATGAAGTTCTCTCAATGGCACTAAACGGTTGTAGACCACACCGGAAAGGTTGGATGGTTTAGTGAACAAAACAGTACAAAGGAAAACTGCAGAAGACTTTGTTTGATCTGGCCTGCTATCGTAATCGCCCCATAGAAAAGTATGCATTGAGCTTCTGTTGTGCAAGGACAGAAATGACTAATCAGGGGTCTCAATTATTTTTGCTGCGGGCCATGGAGGCCGTATACCTTCATAAATATTCATGCTCGCGGCCAGATGCACCCTCTTTGGCTATTGTTTGCTGGATATTTCAAAATGTTCAAGGGCCAACCACCAAAGCTTCGGGGCCGGATCTGGCACGCGCGGCCGCTGTTGAGAACCCCTTTATAAATCATCATTTTATTACAGACTGGTGATCTAATATAATGCATTGGGAAGCATTCCAAAGATGCAAACAAAAAACCAGGTTGGAAAAAATATTGAGGGCTTTTTCTGGAAATGTCCTCATGTCTATTAAGAGGGATGTGTCCCCATCATGGATCATGCCACAATAAAGGCAATTCATTTGAAGATTATATCCAGGTGGTGCGGAGGGAGGTATGTGCCACCGGGCTCTAAAAAAATAAAAAAAAATTTGTAGTTTGTAAATTATTTCACCAGCAGAATGGTCAATTAATTTCAAAAGTGCATGAAAATGATATATTTTCTAGGGGCTTCCACCCCTGGACCATCCCAGTGGCTCCTGACAATGGACCGACAGAAGGAACTTTAGCAGACCCCCCGGATGTTATGTCGTGCACTGTAGCACTTAACCTAAATTCCCAATTGAACACAAATAACAAGCCCCTCACTCTAAGCCTTTAGTTTCTACCTACCTATTGAAACCAGTGCCCCTTTCATTCCTTATATGCAGGCTTTGTCAGCTAGATGACTCATGTCTGTGCAATCTGCTCGTCGGTTCTCTTTTGAGTACACGTAGCCTAAATTTCCAATCTGAACATAAA
This sequence comes from Ophioderma brevispina, assembly GCA_023653785.1. Classification (NCBI taxonomy): domain Eukaryota; kingdom Metazoa; phylum Echinodermata; class Ophiuroidea; order Amphilepidida; family Ophiodermatidae; genus Ophioderma; species Ophioderma brevispina. The sequence continues at coordinate 7,214 of JAMKCH010024941.1, read as the reverse complement.
AAAAGGCTCTAGCCTTTATAGTTTCTACCCAGATTTTAAAAAACTGTTACCCTTTTTGTTCTTATATGCAAGCTTTGATCGAGCTAGATTGAGTTCTCATTTGTAACTTGTGTTCGTTGATTCTCTGTTGCGTTACACTTAGCCTAAATTCCAATCTGACACAAATACAAGCCAGCTCAGCTTTTTAGTTTCTACCTAGATTTGAAAACCATTCCCATTTTCATCCTTAGAGGCAGGTTTTGTCAAGCTAGATGATTCATGTCTTTGGTTTTTTGGCCTATGCTGCATCGCGATGTGTTTTCCCCCAGCGATGAAAGTGTTGAAGGAAAATAGAGATGTCCCTGTCCTATCGAGGCACAAAGAGGTTTGACCAAAGAATTGTCAATGGAGAAGTTTTCTGTCAGAGCAACATATGGGCACAGGTTTGAAAGAGTGAGTACCTAAGTGATGTTTAGACATCAGTGAAATGGATTTAGGAAAATCCCACAAAACAAATTTGTATTTCAACAAGATTGACATCCGAAGTGATTGGAGAGGCCTAAATTGTCCTGTGGCAGGACGATACTGAGGATTGAAATGAAAAATAGATGTTAGTGCAAGATTTCCCAACCTTTTTGTTCCGAGACCCATTTCTGACCACGTGGCTGCGGCGCCCATTACTCAAGATGAAATATATTCTCAAAAGAAATATGACCAGTGAGGAAAAAATGAGGTATTGTGGAGAAGACACATGTTAAGCCAAGTTTTAAGTTAGGTGAAGGGGAAAAAAACCTTGGAAACAAGATCGCCTATATCTCCGACAACTCTGAATCTACTGGCGACAGGGAAACAATGGACAATCCTTAAAATTAAAAAACCAGAATCTAATTGTACCAATCCCCTCAGTGACGAAGCAACTTCGGTTGTAGCATTCCAAGGGCATGGTGCTCCCCTTCCTAAAACACGTTGCACACAAACCATGCAAAGTTCACAAATTGCATTTTATTAATGGAGTTTTGAATTTGGTTTTTTGAGGAGTCCTTAAATGCAACGCACGCAGAAATTTAATCAAAATCCAAATTTCAATTGACGTAATCAAACACTGCAAAATCAGTTTGGCTTGCTGGACATAGTTAAATTATTGATTTTGCCAATTCCATTCTGGCTTTAGAAAAGTACTGTAATTGTCATTTTTAATAATGCTTTGCAACCCCCTTCTTAATGGTCCAGGACCCCAAACGGGTCGCGTCCCAGGGTGGAACCCTTATGTTAGTGGAAGGGGACCTTTTCCTTGGCAGACTTTTTCCCCCATGACAATAAATGGATCAAGACAGTCATAAGGAATAACTTAAATATAAACAAACAAAGTTTAAAAATTTAGAGTGTGCCAGACCTATATAATGATAGGGGGCAGTCAGGTTGCGCAGTGGTCTTCCCGGCTCTTTGCACCACTGTTCGAGTCCTAGGTCAACCCTCAACTGGCTTGCATTTTTCGTGCAGTGGTTTCCAGTCCATAATCGGCATCGAAGGTTTTCTCCCGGCACTCTAGTTTCCTTCTTGCTTCTAAAACTAGGCTTTTCTTCCTAATATATATGGTCTAACATGTATATGATAGTAAAGTGAATTGAAGAAAGTATCTTCTTACACTAAAATAACACCATAGGTTGGTGTTGTTGGTAAAGACTAATAAACTCCTCCTATCCTTAGAATAATGATGACCATATTATTGGTAGCAATTAAATGATGCATGACAGCTTTTTATGAGCATAGTGCAAAGAAATTGTGTACTTTGGTGTATTGTCCTATATTGGTTTGTGATTAGAGTTTAGGTGATTGGTACATTGCTGTCCACAGGAATTTCACCTGAAAAGATGGTAAAATGTTCCATAAGCCTAATTGTCACCGCCGAACAAGTTCGGAACGGGGACTATAAAATGAGCAGCGTCCGTTCGTCGGTTTTGTCCATTAGTCCGTCAGTCGTCCGTGATAAAATGTTAACCCAGGTTGTATTACGATTTTTCTGGAGTCCGTAAGGGCGACAAGATGTAACTTGGTGGGCAAGAAGCGGTTGATGAGTCGCGGACTTGATTAGATTTGGGCATACAATATGCTAATTAAGGATTTTAATTTGCATTTTAATTTATGAAAATGTTCATGCCAGGCCTGTTTCAACAAGTTTCTGGATTTCCGTAAGGCATATAATGAGTAACTTGGTGGAGGAAAAAGCGGGCCTGAAGAGTTCTCGACGTGATTAGAGTTTGGCCGGATTGCGGGCCAAATAGATATGCAACTGAGCTAATTAATAGCAAAAATTAGGTAATGCTATATTTTGAAACGGACATCGGATACTCAAAATTTCCTTCAGCACGAAAGCCGATCAGGGGGGCACATCTTTTTTGCTATTCGAAAGTATGCGGTTTGTATCTGGTTAGGTATGCAAAATGAGCTAATAAAATATGCGTAATTGCTGTATCTTGCAAAGGGTACATTGGATAGGCAAATTCCTTCGCTATATTAGACTACTCGGCCATAGGGGAGGGGGGGCGGGTGTGGGGGAGGGGGGTGGGTTAGTGACGGGGTGTGGGGGGAGGGGGGGGGTGGGAAGGGTTGCGGGGGGAGGAGTGGGGTGGTATGGAGGGGTATTGGTTGTTGCAGGGCCGGTGGGGGAGGGTGGTGTTATTGGGGGGTGGAGAGGGGAGGGAAAAGGGTGTTTGGGGGGGATGGGAGAGTGTTGCTGGGGAGGATGGGAGTGTTTGACGAGTGTTGGTTGGTTTGAGGTGTGTTGCGGGATGTTGGGGAATGGAAGTGGTAGGGTCTTGGGGGGTGTTGGGGAGAGGGGGTGGCGTGTTGCAGGGGTGTTGAGGAGGGGGAGGGGAGGGAGACGTGTACGGGGTATTTGGTTGGGGGGGTGGGTGTTAAGGTCCATGGCCCGGACCCTAATAGCCCCTCTTCCCCAGAAGCCCAGATTTTACAGGAATGTGGTCAACATTTTGGTTATCAGAAGAAAGCTACGATTTTCTCATTTACCATGTGAAATCTTAGGGCAAAGGATGTTTGGTTTGGAAGTTAAGAGGCGAAAATGTGCCCCAATTGGTCGACCAATATTAATTTGACACAGTACCTATGGGGCTTACGACAATCACGTTTCATTGCTCTCACATGAAACGCACTTTGAAATATCGGCACGAAAACTTTACAGGTGGGGTTTTGGGTGAAAGCCAATCTATCAGATGAAAAACTTCAATCCTTAAATTGGGCCATCACCCCTTAAGGGGGGGGGCGTTGCGTTTTTGTGGGTGTGGGGGAGGGTGCGGTGTTGCGGCATTAGGTTGGGGAGGGGGTGGAGTGTTGTAGTTGCTTTTATATCATGTTAATGATCGCGACAGTAGGCGGGGACAGATTTAGCATCGCGTAAATACGAGTTCGCCTTGTTAATAATTAAATCAGGCCAAGTGAATTTAAAAATTAAAAAAAGGGGAACATTTCACCAAAAAAAAGACTAGGCTTTTGTTTTGATGTGTGTAGCAAATCAAGTGTGTGGCGGGGTGGCCGAGTGGAGTGCACCCTATCATTTGCAAAAAAAAATAATAAACTATGGGAAAAAAAAAAAAGGGGGAGGGGAGAGAGAATTTGCCAAAAATTGTGCCATTTGTGCTACATCTTCCAAAAATGTTCAACTTTCTGAACGATACACAAAGCATGTTTTGCCCAGCGTTGAGAGCATTGTTCTCACCCCCACTCGTCCCCCTTATCAGAGTAACCCTGGTACCACCCTTAAGGTGTGTAACCAATTTCACTGAAACATCTAATAATTTCATTAAATATATTCACTAAATTATTACAATTAGGGACCACTTTGAAATTTGAACATTTTTGTTTCAGTTGTCATAAGATATGAACAATTTTTTTTCATCCACCAAATCAAACACCATAGGGCCTCATACAATAATAATAGGCCACTGGACACACCTTTTATGTATCCAGTGCAATACAAGGCCCTAGTACTGTAATTATTTTGAAATTTGTTATCTTCAAGATCAAATATCCATCAGTTTGTTCAGCACTTCATTAGGAAAGTCTTTCCAAATTATTAAATAAGTTATTTCAGATTACAAACCTAAAAGATTTAAGATCTACAGAGTGAAACATGTTTAAAATTGGTGTTGTGATATTGCAAATGGTATAAAAGAAGTTATTTCTTCTCAATTCCAGACTACTTGGATCTCTCATGCTTGCAATCATTGCAGTAAAATGATATATGAGATTACATATTTCACAAACTATTTGAAAATGGTCAGGGGCCCCAATTAGGAAGAGGCTAGGTACAAGAACAAAATGACTAGTATCTTGTATGCGCAGAGTGCAGTGAGACATTTTCAACTACAAAGCACCACATGCCCTGTTTGTCTTTGAGTGGGTAAACTGAGATGGTCAAAATCCGACAAGTGTTAACATGTATAAATGCACATATTTTGCTACAAAGGACCATCCAGAGGCACTTTTTCATTAATGGCACTAATTTCCTGCAATATTGACCCCCAAAAAAAATGGGATTTTGGCTAGTACCGAATCTAGTTGGAGTCTTTTAAGACTCAACTAATTCTGTACTAGATCTAGACCTTTAAAAAGGCCATGGTACACTCGCTGATAGCCCTCAATCCACCAGGGACCTCAGCATTTTACAGAAGTGGTCAAATTTTGTATCAGAGAGAAAAGAAAGCTTACGATGTTTTCATTTTCCCTGTGATGTCTTAGGGCTAAAGGATGTTTGTTTTGCATGTTATGAGTGAAAACATATGACACATTTTGGTCGACCAATAATAATTTTCACAGTACTCTATGGGGATTACAAAATCACCGTTTTTAGCTCTCATTTAAAAACGGTTTTTGAACATACTGGCACAAAACTGTACAGATGGGGGTTGGGGTGAAGGCATGCTATCAAGATGAAAAGTTTAGACTTAAATTGGGCCATCAAACCTTTAACTATTAACTGCCGATAGTGTCTTTAAGCTTTAATTAATCTTTCTTAGATAATTATTTCGTATTGTGTAAAATGGTGTGAAATGTTATGGTCATCCACAGTTGAAAGGGCAGTCTCGAAGTATGAGTCTTGCCTTCTTTGCGATCGAAAATGCATAACATTTGCACAATGGGGTTAAAGGCACCATAGGGTCAATGGATCTCAACTTCTGAACACTCCCCATGCATCTTGGGCCAGGGTTCTTTTGACCAAATTTTGTGAAATTTTATTATTTTAAAAAATTAGTCAAGGAAACATTTGAATGTGCGTATAATATAAGGTCATGAGGTCAACATGTGCAACCATACATGGCACCAAAATTTGGTTTAGAGAAGAAAAAAATTACAAAAACTTTAACCAGAATTTTACAAAAATGACCCAAATTCCCCTTTAATCAGTGCATGGGTTCAAAGGTCATATAGGGGCTAGGGACGTCAACCTCTGTTACCCCAATGAGGCTTGGGTGGTGCTCGTTGACCAAGTTGGCTTCATTTGCCCAAGCCTTGCATATGAGGAGAAACAAACATAACTTTAACCAAAATGCCCAGTTTTTAATCGGCCCACATGAACCTTTGACCCCAAATCAGTGTAGGAGGTTATGTATATTTACATTGTTTTGCTAAGGATCTTTTTTTGGTATCAGTGGATTAGAGTAGACATCCAGTATCAGAAAAGTATTGGTCGCGTTTTTTCTGAAAAGCGTTTTAGCCGCCATCTTGGATCTTCAAAAATGGCACCAGTTCCAATGGAGTTTGATTGTATATCTTGGTTTGAGCAACAGTGGAAGTCCAAATTTCATGGCCAAAACCTATGTTTCACTACCTGTGATGTTCAGGAATATGATAATTAACCTATAATATATCCACAGTTGTGCTTTTAACACCCCTCGCCTATGGGGGGGGGGGGGTGTTATTACGGCCCATTGCCCATTCCTCAGTTCCCCCTTGAGATTTTTATAATAGGTGGTCGTATCAGTTTGATGCTTTTTGTGGCATTGGATATAATAAAACATCCAGTATCAGAAAAGTATTGGTCGCATTTTTTTCTGCAAAGCGGTTAGCCGCATCTTGGATTTTAAAATGGTGCCATTTCAAAGGATTTGGGACGTATACTTTGGGTCGCGCAACCATTGGAAGTCAAAAGTTTGGTGACCAAACCTATGTTTTTAATACCTGGGATTATTAAAATATGATAATCAACCTAATCTAACCAGCTGTCCTTTTCAACATCCGTCACCCATGGTGGTGGTGGTGTGGGGTCGTTGTTACGTCGCTTCCTCCACCCGTCCACCTTTGAGATTTCGATAAGGGTCATGATTGGGTTGTGTTCTTGTGTGGTAGGAAAAAAATACCTATGTAAAGCTTTTGGTCCCCTCTATGCAACAAAAAAATTGAGAAATTAATATACCAACATCCCACATGTATATATGACGTCATAAGTGTGCCCCGAAAAATGCGGAATATCGGAACATTCGCTAGCGCTAAAAAAGCCGCTAAACGCTAAAATGCTATGTTATTAAAAAAAAATTTATCCAAATACTGAAGTTTGAAGTGTACAGAACGAGGTTGACATGTGACGTCAAACGGCCAAGAGTATGCGTGTGCACTGCAGGGTTATGCTTTTAAAAATCGCACTCAATCATAGGATAAGGCTAATGGATACTGTAGCTGTATGTCAACCGACCAGGGGTACGTCCGACCTGAGTCGGAATTCTACGTGATACCATGTCATGCCTGCGTGGACCAATTTGTCCAAGCACTGTGGAACTGGAGTGTGAAAGGTCTGTTATGTAGGACATACGCATGAGTTAGTATTACAGTAGGGTTACGCACGATTTGGGGAACGGGCCCCAAGGATGTACCCACCTGGGTCTTATTGTAATTACTGATGTCAATATTCATTCCCTGTGATAAAATTAAAAAAATATTGAAGGTATTGTCGCACAAACCTCCATTCTCTTTAAGGATAAAAGCATCTTAAAGGCTGTCATTTTGAATCAAATTTGTTCACAATGTAGGAGGTGAATGCCATCCAAAATCCCTTACAAACGTGCTAATACTGGCCTTAGGTGCAACAAGTTCTGCAGTCAGGAGATAGCAAAAGTGTCCTGCTTCTTTCTCCAGTCTAGTATGCAAGGCCTAAGGATTTGGTATTGTGGATGGAGAAATTGTCTTGAGCCAAGATGGGGTAGTATGTTGAGGACCCCCCAGGT
>JAMKCH010024940.1:0-25359 GCA_023653785.1 Ophioderma brevispina | reverse complement strand
CGATAGATAAGGGAATAAACTAAGAGATCGAAGAAGCCTCAAAGTGTCAGTTCAAAGTTTCACAGACAGTCGCCCTACGGCACTATGTTGTTATTGATAAGCCTACCTCACAATTTGACTTCGTAAATCCCATTTTTTTTGACAAAAACAAAAACAAAAATACAAAAGTATTAAAAGTTGATATTTTGCAAAGTTTACATCAATCCTTCAAGTTTAGTTACCCATAAAGTATGGACATTGAAAAACATTTTTTGCTATATTTAAAAGTTTGCATTGTGAGATTTAGCACATCCTTCTTATATTTTGAAGGATAGCCTTCAAAAAAAAAGTTATTGCACATTTCAATTTATTGTATGACCAAATCTTTGGATATACAAATTGTATAGATTCTCCATGCAGTTGTGTTGTAATTTCTCCGTATGCTACTTGAAGGTGTCTTAAAAAACCCTCCCTCCACAAAATAGATACACCACTATGGATATAAACATGTTAGAGATATTTTTTTTGTAATGATATGGACCTGGTGTTTACAAACACACACTTCCTTAAAAGAAATTAATGAAAAGAAACCAAACATTTGATGTTAAAGGCACTTTTGCCAAATCAGAAATTCAAAAAATATAAAATAATAAATCACATTTGTGCATGTTGCAACAATAGCTATCCTAACATACCCTGCAAGCAAACCTAATGAAAAACAAAGTCAGATATTTTGGGCATTTGTGTCAGCGAAGACACTTTCTACAATACGTAATTGAATGGAGGTTCCTAATATTTGGAATATTGCCTCTTTCTCTTTTGTCATTTTGCATTTGGAATAAAAATAACTTTTTCTTTTTTTAAAAGTACATTTCATTATCTTCATTTCTAGATTACTCCTGCAAATTCGAATATTTGTACTCTTTGGGTCAATTACTGTGAACAATCACTATGATGGAAGCCCTGGGATGGAAGGACGTTCGGGTCAAGCGGGAGATTTGTGTTTTTTAAGCTATTCTTGTTAATATTAGCTTCATCTGTATCAGGTCCGTGACATAGAATTTCTATTGTATTGATGGGTAAAGCAATCAACCTCTAGAACGAATGAATCGTCGACACACCCCTAAAAATTTTAATTAATGAACTGACAGGATAAAAAATCTACTTTAAATCAATATATAGTCCGATTTTTATTTCCTGTCAGTAAAGCATATTGTCCAATGGTACGAACACATCTGGAGGAGAGGTGTTGAGATAAAAACTAAAAGCGTATGTTAAAACAGCTGAAATACTAAACTTTGTTCAGCAGAATAAGATGCTTAAACACCAATTTCGGGAAACGCTTTGTATCGAATATGTAAAGTTTCATACCGATTCATTGATAGATTGTCTTACAGTCTGAGACACGCTATCGATTCCTGTGTGGGAGACATCAAGAAGGGACAAAGTGTCATGAAAATAGAGGGCCGGGTAACGTCTTAATCTGAGGAGGATTAGTCCACGTAAATATTGTAGATCGTTATGAGTGACCAAAACTTCCGTACTAGATGATTGGACAAAGACGTCAACATTATTTCTGTACCAATACAATGGTAAACCAGCGTAAACGATGCTTAAACGTATCAAATTTTCTAATATTTTCTTAGTGACGAAAATACTGAATGTGAAATGCATGCAGCAGTTGTTGATATGAGAAATCATACTGAAAACAACACTTATGTAATATTGAAATTCCCTGATGTTATAAAACATGGGGTAGAGATTTCTAGATCAGTGAGATTTCCTACATCCAGCAATAATGACAAAACACCAAAGATAAAAATTGGAGAGGTCATAATTTTTACTATTCGTATCATTTTCGTTTCTTATGACCTGCATTACAGTTTGTTCAACAGTTTGATGATTTTGGAATTTTATCAGTGCATTTGCATTTCATTATTTTCTTCGTGAGAAAAGGGACATCTTTATTAGGCCTTATCTGATTCCGACATCGTCAGCAGTTATAATTCTTATTGAATTAGTGGGGTAAGCAGACACCCCTCAGAATGAAGGGATCGTCGACACGCCACCTAAAACTTTTAGTGACTGACAGGAATAAAAATCCTACTATAATCCAATCTCTGTCCGCTTCAACTAGCTTAGACCCTCGTTTTTAATTAATATTAGAGAAGGACATTAAGGGTCGGGAGAACATCATGAAAGAAAAGTTGGTATCTATCTAATTACCCAACAAGTTTACAGGTGCGTGCTGAAAAGTATTTTTCACACCCATTCCCTATTCATTTCTGTGATTTTTTTGCCATCACCTCGCAAGGACTCGGAACCAACCGAATATTCGTATGAGCATAACTTTTGCAGGGCATGTCCATGTCTATAGGATAGGTGTGTAAAACGTTGCATCGCTCGTACAGTAGAAACATTGAGCGATATCAATCACAATGCTTGTAATGGTATAAAGCTCCTATTTTATTCACGGTATTTTGAGGATTCCTCACTGGTTTTGAATGAGTGAGGACGTGGATTGGGACCACTCGGTGTATAAGTAACCATTGTCCGGCGTACTCATAGTCCCGGGAACAATGGTGAACATAGGGCAAATCGATTCAGTTGACTCTTTACGGCAACATTAGTTTTCAACTTTTATTCCGTTCTCTTCTATGATCCCCTGACTATGGCTCCTACCGGTCTATATCTGCTTCACATCGGTCCTCTGGGAAAATTATGGATACTCCAGTGATTTCCCTGTACTTGAGACCAAAAGAAACACGCCTCTCTAATATTATACAGAACTTGACGTTACAATGACCCGTTATTCACACATTGCAATGTCAAGGCACTGCAGTATTCGTGATATTTTGTGTGGGACACGTAAGACGCTTGACCCAGTATACCTACTCAGGAGTATGGCACGCTCCCTATCAAATCATGGCGAGTTTGCCCGCGCATGTCGAAGTTTCACGCGCTGTGTATCGAGTTTTCCTCGCCATAATGTCGAGTGTGCAGCGTTATATTTAGAGTTTTGACAGGCGCACTATCTGTCCATTTTTGCCCTCTATACATCGAAGTTGTGCTCTACTATAGGTGAGTTTTGACATAAATCATTCCATTTTTTAAAACGCTCCACTTACAATCATGGCGAGTTTCTCCCGCGGCATGTGAGTTTCACGCGCTGTGTATCGATTTTCCTCGCCATATTCGAGTGGTGCAGCGTTATATTCGAGTTTACAGCGCTATATGCCATTTGGCCCTCTATACATCGACGTATTGCTCTCTATATGGTGAGTTGGACATAAATCATGTCCCAGTTTCAAAATCTCGACCTGATTTTTTCTCAACATGCGGAACGCGACATGATTTTTTGGTTATGGGGCAAAAAAACATGTCGATTTGCATGTTGAAAAAAATCATGTCGATTTGGCTCATGTTGAGAAAAAAAATCATTCAATTTTGCGCATGTTGAGAAAAAAATCATGTCGAGTTTGCTCATGTTGAAAAAAAAATCATGTCCAGTTGTTGCACATGTTAAAAAAATCAGGTCCAGTTTTTTTAAAACTCGGCATGATTTTATCTGGACATGATTTATTCTGGACTGTATTTATGAAACTCGGCACATATAGTTCAAACTGGATAGGCAGAGCTGTAAACTCGACATAATAGCGGGGTAAACTCACTATACAGCTCATGAAACCGCCAACAGTGATGATACGTGTCGCGGTGCCCTATTCAAGCTTTTTCAATAGCGTGGAATTTTTAATTTCCACCACTGCACATCCCCTCATATCAATGCTCATACCTTCGAAAAGTCTAGAAGTCTACTAGAGGTGACACTATGGGTTGAATCTACTTAGTCACATGTAATTTTCCCAATACCGATCTTCCAACCATGTGACCAAGCCCCGTTCCGATTAGCATGGATAGGAGGCTATTACCAAGGAAAATATCAATAGAATATGGACTGAAAAAAGGCCACCACAAAAAATTAATTCGTTAACTTCTATCCTTGTACTACGCTGACATTAACATCCATAGTACATCAACTGTCCTCTGATTACTTTCCTCTACTCACCTCACTGCTGATCTTCATGAAAGAAAGTAAATAAAAATAAATGGGGCCCCTCGGCAATGAGGTAACTAACAGCCACACTCTTGATTTTAAAGATTAAAGCTTTGGATTCCATTCACTGCCGATTTCACAGGTCAACGATTTTTCAAAGCCTTTTTCATTCAACTAATACGCAAATGAATTCGATTCCGGCCTCTTTTTTAAATTGGAACATTCCAAATGCTGCTTCATTCATTCTAAAAGTATTCAGAATTGGGTCGGTTTAATAAGGTTTTGCACAGGGCAAGCTTATACATTAGTTACAGGCCATATACCTGTTCCGCATTAAATGACCGAAGGTTTGGACAAAAGTGATATTTTTGACACTGGCAAATATATACCTGAAGACACGTACATCAAAAGGGGGTGTCCGTGAAACCCATTCAAAACCAGTCGCCGTGCTGGGCCTGACATTTTTGAATATCGCGCGACTAATATTAGTTGGGTGCTTGGTATACACACAAAAGTCCATTCGAAATACAACAATCCGCCAAAATATCATTTGTTGGGAGTGTGTTGGTCTATTGGTGGTTAATTTTTGTCTAGCCCATTGCCACACACGAATAAAATGACACGTCAGTCGTCTGATTTAAATAAACCGCGCCTCAATGAATACATCTTTTTCACCTAGCGCGCATTGCATAATGAGACAAAAGAGTATCTGAGCACAATGATCCAGGTACACTATTATTACACCTTGCCACCTCTAACACATACTTATTTGTATCGACTCGTTATGTATATGCAAAGCGGCACCCACAGCATATGGAAGAAGCGGAGGCAGCCATATTGCTTTCCTATTGTTGGTACTCTTGCGTTCTTTGTGGCCGGCAAACCATGCGAGACGGTGACTTTCTAAAGATTACGTAAACTTTTGCCTCTCTATCTATATAGACCATCTTTTGCAGTACATCTTTACTTTTGATTATCATCCCTGCCCATCCAAGCACCAAAGATCGCTCTTCAGAAAACGTACTTTACCCAAAAACGTAAAGGGGAAGCCCGGGCGAGTAACTGCTGCTGACTCTGGAAGAACACCCATGCCATGACCCGGAATGTGTCTTTGTTGTTTATATGCCAGTAGATTTGCTGCGAGAATCAGTTGGATAACTCCATGGTCACACCTAGCACTTACGCACTCCTTCGAATTTGAGATAGATGGTACTAACGGAAATTACCATCCTGTTCTGGACGTCCGCCGGATTTGGCACTGTCCCTTTTGGGATTATTTATTTCCATGCAAGCGCTTTCGTCTAGGATAAGTCCTTGAAAACATTGAGGAGGGTGTCATTTAAATTTTGAATGCCCATTTTAAAACATACTTAATGTAAAAGGACTTTAAAATTAACATCCTGTTAAAAATGTCCGTAAATTTCGGAAATTTCTTTTCTGGGCATCATATTTCCGCATTTTTTAGTCAAATTTCCAGAAAGTCTGTCAATTACGGCAACTTTGACCGTAATTTTACAGAAATTTGTCTCATAATTATGAAAAAAATATGTATTTTTAACAAGATTTTTCCCGTAATTAAATTACGGAACCAAAGAGAAAAAGTCCGGACATATTGCTGCCAGAAATTTTGAAATATTTTCCGTAAATAACATTTTAGCTATTTTTTATGTTTATTTGTTTTTTATTTTTATTTTTTTCTCAACAAGATTTTCCGTAATTACGGAAAATCTGTTTCTTAATTTACGGGAAATTTTTAACGTGTAGGCTTAATGGCAAATTCATACACTTCTGCATATTAATAATTCTATGACCCTTCCCCTTGGACCCTTCCCTCCAAAATAAATTAAGAAAAATAAAATACCAACAGCAACTGTGGATCCAAGGTCGGCGAGGAGTCCAACAACCATCCAACATCTGACCCCGAAAACGACCGCTAGTATTTACTAGCAAACATACTCTGGCTGAAAAGCTATAGATAAATCCGACCAGCCAAATTAAAATGGTCAGAATTTGATCCGCCATTCTGGGGGCCTCCAACCCAAAACCTACCAAATCTTTTGTACGTCCCTTATCACGCGTGATTAAGTAATAATTCAAAAGCTACACTAATCTGCACATTTGGGGGGTGAATTCAAGCAGGATGCCCCCAGCTATGGCTGCCAGTGAGTGTTGGAATTTGTTAAACCGGATTGTGTTCGCGGTGGTTCCTGTATTCAAAGTTGGATATGAATGCGTGAACAAGAAACGCGTAAAAAGGGTGTCTTTTTTCCACAGGCTATGTACGCGCGTACATCGTTTGGGTGTCAAAAACAAGCAAACTGATGGAAAAAAGGGTATGTTTTTTTTTCTAACCCTGATTGGTAATGTTATATCTCATTAAGCAGGATAAAAATTTCCAAATATTGTTTAATCGGAACTTACAGGGAATTAAGCAAATCAGATAATAAAGTTGGTATGATTACGATTCATTGCACTGCGTACTTGTTGAGGGAATCATACAGAATAAAAAATCTTGTTTATGGTATGTTTTAGCTTGTTTTTTAGTCGGTAAAATACGTGTTTAGGCTGGCTTGTTTGAAAGTCCATGTTCACCTATCATATCCGCCTTTGCATACAAGTGGCCCCCGGATGGGTGTAGGCCTATACATACATTGAAGTACCTGTAAAATGGACATGATCATGGCCATGCTGCTCCTTTGCAGGTTTGAAATTGTTCGCCTTTAAGGTGGCTTCCTGAGTAGTTAGTAAACTCTGCAACGGTATATTGCCATGACAGTATAAGGTTTGTTTACAAATGAGAAGGTAAATAAAATAATACATTGATCCTTGATGTGACGGAGAGGAGGCGAGTCTTGGTGAAGCTTGTGTTGGCCCTATGAGATTTCCGAAAAACCTTGAAGGGTTGTGCCTTTATTAGCGTTCATCAGCTTTACACTGAAATAATGCTCAAAATATCAAATCAATTGATTGATAATCATTCGGCAAACAGTCAAAACTAACAATATAAGGATTAGGTATAGTTTAATAGCTTTTTAATGTACACAGTATCGTATTGCAACACTGCAATACAATCTAAGGTATTGGGTCGTTCAATGTATTTTGAAATGGTTTAATGAGTATGAATCGATTTTTCTCTGATATTGACTGGCATGTTTCAAGTTACTGGCACGCTCCACGTATCAAATCATGGCGAGTTTTCCCGCGCGCGCATGTCGAGTTTCACGCGATGTGTATCGAGTTTTCCCCCCCATATGTCGAGTGTGCAGCGTTTATATGTAGGGGAGTTTACAGCGCTATTGTCCAGTTTGCCCTCTATCATCGAGTTGTGATCTCTATATGGTGAGTTTGACATTATTCATGTCCAGTTTTACGCTCCACGTATCAAATCATGGCGAGTTTTCCCGCGCGCGCATGTCGAGTTTCACGCGCGCGATGTGTATCGAGTTTTCCTCGCCATATGGCGAGGGTTGCAGCGTTATAGGTCGAGTTTAACAGCGCTTATATGTCCAGTTTGCCATCTATACATCGAGTTTTTTTCTCTATATGGTGAGTTGTTTGACATAAATCATGCCCAGTTTCAAAATCTCGGGGGGGACATGATTTTTCTCAACATGAGAAAACTCGACATGATTTTTTGGTTGTATGGCAAGAAAAATCATGTCGAGTTTGCTCATGTTGAGAAAAAATCATGTCGAGTTTGCTCATGTTGAGGAAAAAAATCATTGTTGTCGAGTTTGCGCATGTTGAGAAAAAATCATGTCGAGTTGCTCATGTGAGAAAAAAATCATCATTGTCAGTTTGACATGTTGAAATAAAAATCCTGGCCAGTATTTTTTTAAAATCGGCATGATTTATGCTGGACATGATTTATTCTGGACCGCTCGTGATTTTTGAAACTCGGCACATAGAGTACAAACTGGATAGGACAGCGCTTTAAAAAAACGACATATAGCGGGGCTGGTAAACTCGATAGACAGCGCATGAAACTCGCCATGATTTTGATACGTGGAGCGTGCCATATCAGCCTTTCAATAGCGTTGGAGTTTGAATTTCCACCACACTGCACATCCCCTAATTCAATACTAATATTCGGAAAAGTACTGAAGCTAATAGAGGTGACACTTTTCTTGCGATGGGTTGAATCTACTATAGTACCCAAACACGTAAAGGGCGTGAGCCCGGGGCGAGTAATGCTGCGGAATCTGGAAGCCCACCCAACGACCATCCATGAGCATGGAACAGTGTGTACTTTTGTTGTATTATAGCCAGTACGATTGCTGCGAGATCATTTTGGATACTCCATGGTCACACCCTGGAGCCACTTACGCACTCCTTCGATTTGAAAGATATAGATTAAAGCTGGTTACACGGAAATTTGAACATCCTGTCTGGACGTCGCGGATTTGGCACTGTCCTTTTGGGATTATTCCATGCAAGCTCTTTCGTCTAGGAGAAGTCTTGAAAACATTGACCTTGAGGTGTCATTTAATGTTTGAAATGCCCATTTTTATAAACAGACGTAATGTAAAGGACTCTTTAAAAATTTAAACATCGCGCTTAATGGCAATTCATACAATTCTGCATATTAAATATCATATGACCCTTCCACGGGGACCCTTCCAGCCAAAAAATAAATTAAGAAAATAAAATTAAACCGCACTCGTGGATTGATATCAAGGTCCGAGGAGTAGCAAACACCCGATCCAAAATCTGACCGAAACGACGCGCTATAAGTTCCTACACAACATGACTGCGATGAAAAAGCATATAGACCAACATCCGACACCACCCGCCAAATGATGTCAGGAATTGATCCGCCTAGTATCTGAGGCCTCCAACCCAAAACCTACCCAATAGTTGTACGTCTGTATAATCTGTATCACGCTTGATTAAGTATAATCAAAAGCGACACTAATCGTGCACATTTGGGTGAATTTCAAGCCAGGATGCACCCCAGTATGGCTGTATGGCTGCCAGTGAGTGTTTGGAATGTGTGAAACGGATGGTTGTCTCGGGGGCCAATTGTATTAAAAGGTGGATATTGATGCGTGTAACAAGAAAACGCGTAAAAGGGTGTCTTTTTTCCAACAGTGGGCGATGGTCGCGCGTACATCGTTTAGGGTTTCAAAAACAGCAAAAATATGGAAAAAAGGTATGGTTTTTTCTTAACCTGAAATGGTAATGTTATATCTCATTAAGAAGGATAAAATCATCAAAATATTGTAATAGGCAACTGGGAATTTAAAGCAACTCAAGATAATAAAGGGTATATTTACCGTCAATGCATGCGTACTTGTTGAGGGTATCATAAACAGATAAAAATACTTGTAGGGTATGTTTTAGCTTGTTTTGTCGGTGAAAATAGTGTTTAGGATGCTTTGAAAGTCCATGTTCCCGCATCTTATCCACCTTTGAATTACAAGCGCCCCCCCCCCGGGATGGCGTTAGGGCCTATACACTGAATGTACAGGTAAAATTGTTACATGATATGGCATGCGCTCTTGCAGGTTTGAATATGTTCTCCTTTAAGTTGGCTTCTGAGTAGTTAGTTTAAAAATCTGCAACGTACTATTGGATGACAGTATATAGGGTGTTTTAAAAATTGAGACGGTAAATATAATAAGCTTGATCATGGATTGTGACGAGAGGAGGCGAGATCTTGGTGAAGCTGGTGTTGGGCCTATGAGATTTCCGAAAAACATTGCCAAGGTTTTCTATTAGCGTCAGTAAGCTTTACAATGCATAATTAATGACAAAATATTAAATTCAATTGTTTGGAATCATTTCGGCAAACATTCAAAACTAAGCAATATAAGGTATTGAGTAAGTTTTTAATAGCTTTTAATTACCCCCATCGTATGCATAACAATGCCATACAAATATAAGGTATTGTCTTTCAAATGTATTTTGAAGTTGTCAAACACTGCAACCCCTAACAATACATAGGGTTATAGGGTTATTTTAATGATTTCTGTAATTCATAAAAATGCAATACATATAATGTATTGGTCGTTTAATGTATTTTGTATTGCACAACAATGAAATAATACATTAACGGTAATTGGGTCGTTAATGATTTTGAATTGCTTAAACCAAGCCGTCGAGTCAGTTGGTTTCCGTATTCCTGTGATTATGATTGCAGTATTGTTTATTAAATTTATTGTTTAGGTAGTAGAACAGTTAATACGACGTCACTTTCTTTGTTGACTGCCAATCCATGACTAGCAATCGTTATGGCCCATAGTATTAAAACTCTAACGCATACAATTGCCCAGTGTTTAACAGTCAGGGCACGAACTCTAGTTCAAGATACCAGGCCCTACCTGTGTACAAAATTGCTGTTAACTGGTCATTGCGAAGTGTACCATCGTTATGTTATCAGTCTGGGATAAAGTTGTCTGGGCCAGCATTCAGTATTTTATTTCTCAGGTATATCATGCTGTTTCTCTCGCCGATGCCTTTAATTTGTAACGCGTGTAGAAGTAATTATTTCCGGCGCGCTTACTCTGGTTCCGAGGAACAATGGGGAACAATAAGGCAATCGATTCAGTTTACTCTTGTTACACCGTGTTATGTATTAATTCGTGTAATGTAATATAAACGACGTAAGGTAATAAATTTTGACGTGTTTATGTGTTAAATAAAACGCGTAATGTAATAAAAAAGGACGCGTAATGAATATAAAAAATGACCGCTAATGTAATAAAAATTTTCGTTTGTAATGTAATAAAAAAAATTGAGCGTAATGGCTAATAAAATTTAAAGCGTATTGTAAAACATGAACATTTTGTATGTTTAGTTTGACTTAGCAGGCCTAGTGACTCCTGAGCTGTTTGCGAATTTATGTGTGGTGTGAGAGGGTTGTTTGTTGCGTTGATCGGTGAAGGGGGTGTTTGTGTGCGCGTGTGTATGCGTCCGTCGGTTCGTCCGTTTTGTCTGTCCATCAGTATTGATTCGAAGGGATTCTTGACTGTAATCTTGGTGGATGTCTTCGGCTATGTGTAACTGAGTCATTTGGTCTACTAAGGAATCACCGCCACTGAGTCCGTTGGGGTGCCTTCATTCTTATCAACCTTATCAACGTTTGATTTTTAGAATGGTAACTAAGGGATGACTGTTGTTGGATGTACCCCCCCCCCACGCTGGCCCCCAACCCCTGGTGTTGGGGAAGGGATGGGAAAAGGCCAACGGGTTAAACATAACTAGACGATCTAGTGGCTTAAAAATGGCCTAAGTGTCTTTCCCCCCCCCCCCCCGTCTTTGCTTGGCTTAGCTAGGTTATGAATGAAAATATTGAACGATGTCTAAACCTGATCTTATAAATATTAAGTCAGGGTGTTTTCTTGGTCTGCAAGGTTGGGGAGGGAATGGCGCCCATATAATGTACCTGGTATTATGGTTAGGCTAGCCGTGACGTACCGACGGTGGTTGGGGGCAGGTGGGAAGTGGTCGGAATAGGCCCGCTTCAGAAGTGAGCCCCCCCCACACCCGCCCCCCCCCCCCCCCCCCCGGCAGCCCCCCTAAATTGAACTGACCGTTTGTACAGTGTCTATGGAGGAAGGACCCCAAAATTCACCCCTCAGAAAAAATGCCTCGGTACCCCTTCGACCCCCCCCCCCCCATTTGCAAAGTTCTGGTTACGCCACTGGTTTGTATTTGAAATGCAACAAAATTGACTATTACGAGTATTAAACAAGGTCCAGTAGTCCGGAATTTTTACATTACGAGGCAATTTTTATTACATTACCCCGTTTATTACATTACACGGCAGAAAGAATTTTACATTACGCGTGGGTTATTACATTACACGAAAATAAACATAAAACATTATATTTCGCGTAACGAAGTACTATTGCTCATTTACCCCTGTGAAAAATTGAAGCCAAATGAGTTGTTTGGTTTGGAAGTTACGAGTGAAAATGTGCCCCATTGTGGTCGACCAATATTACTTTTACACAAGTACTCTACGGGGCTTAAAAATCACGTGTTTTTTAGTCTAGCATCAAACCAGATGTAATATCGCGCGAAATTTACAGGATGAGGTGTGGAGGAGGCCAATTATCAAGATGAAAACTTGGGCCATCCCTTTCACCATCAAAAAACATGTCCTGGGGTTTGAATTCACTGGGGTAAAGAGAAAAATTGAACCTTCTAATATCAATTAACAATCTTGTTTTGATGGAAGTTAAAGTGAGGACCGAGGGTGTTGATCAGTTACTTACCTTTTTTAAAAATACATTTCTCCCTGATTGTGTTAAAACCTAATATTGTCATACACGTCGATGGGATGCGTGGAATATATTCAACGTACTAATGAGTGTGAAATTAATTTCCCCCCTTTCAGTGCTGCTGGAGGAACAGAGAAATACTAGCCAAGAAAACGTTGAAGGAAATCTGAGGCTAGTATGGGAGAGATTTGTCTTTGATTTTACACTTATGTAAGTCTAATGTATTGTACTTGTATACAGGGCAGGATTCTTACTCGTAGTTTAGCCCAATACTGCATGTTTTCCATTTGTGCTAGAGATGCGCTTCAACAGGCGAATGGAATTGTGTACAATGCCCATAGATGATTTTGAGATTTTAGAGCGGCATCAAAAGAAACTTTCATATACTTGCATTTCATTCAGTAGGATTTAGTTGGACCAGGGATAACATTTAGTAGCATAGCGTAAATTAAAGGTGCAACGAGAGATTTTAACATATCGGTGTCCATAAAATAAAAAATCAAAAGTTCTGATTTTTGCGAGTAGATGAAGAGTAAAGTTTCCATCAAAAATTAAACCATCTGAAAGGGACTAAGCTGAGAAACTGTTTCGTTGATACAACAATGTCTACATTTCGTATAGGAGCAAATACAAATTCAGGGCCATGTTTACATTGATTATAAGCAAATTCAAAATCACCTTTTCTCTCTTTTAAGACAGTTCTGTAGCAAAAACAAGGTAAGAAATCTATAGAGTGTCCACAATCTATATGAAATTACTATTATGACAAGAGATTGGTGCCTCAAAAATCCTCGTTGTACCTTAAAACAGTTGCCGAGTATGGCCATCAATCTCTAAGCACAGATTTTCATGCGGTATACCTCAACTCTTCTTGATCGATTTTATTTAGGATCCTGACTTCACTACCAGTGTTGTCAACCCACCACGCTTTACCTCCCCAATTAGGCTACTTTCAAATGTCAAAAAGTGTGCAGTGGTTAAGGTTAAGTTGGGCTACCTTTTGTGTCACCTGGCTTAAGAAAAGAAAACACACATGGTCACTTCTACCACTGTTGTCTGTTAAGGGTGCTTGTTCCGATTTTTTTCTGTCGTGTTCTCTACTTGATATTAGAGCCTGACACTTGTACACACTGACCATTAAGTACCGTGGGGAACAAAGAAGTTGCGGTTGTTTTGCTGCTAGACGCGATAATAGTGGCAACGCCCTATTCAATAATATTGAGGGTTAACACATGTAAAACGTTTTTTATCTGTTATTTTGGAAAGAAATGGATTGAAGCTGAAATTTCAGGATGACAATGAGAAAAATATGGCCTTTCCTTTCGATTGGAACAAGCACCTTTAATGTAGTTGTTTTTTTTCATTTCTGTTGATGTAATCTGTTGTCCGTTGTGTGAAAAAGGTTAACATTTGCCTATAATATCGCATACCGGGATTTAAACCAATTGAGTCATAAGGTGCAACAGGGAGGCCTCATTTGTTGATGGTCACATTGCCAAGGTCAAAGGTCCCATAACAAAGGTCAAAGGTCATGTAAAGTCAAGTTCTAAGTAGGCGGAAATGTATTAAAATTGACTGCAAATGAAAAATTTGAAGGTCAATTGACCAAAACTTGAGTCATAGGTGCAGCATTTGATTCCTCATTTGTTGATAAGGTGTAAGGTCACAACCAGGCCAAAGTCATGTGAGGTCAACGTTGTAAGATATGCTAAAAATGCCAAAATTGGAATCAAATTGTGAGGGATTTACATTGCAAAACTTCATTCGTTTTATGAGGTCAAAGGTCACATCAAGTCAAAGGTCTATGAGGCCTCTCATCACCAAACCGCAACGGCAGGCGACACTAACAGTCCGAGGCGGCAATGTATTTTTGCCCTCTATTGCAGTGCTAACCAATTTTGTTGGAAAAACACTGTACAGACACACTGCGTGTAGCTCTAACACTGAAAATAACACAGGATCTTAATTGTCCAATGTACAACTGATTTTAGTATTTTCATTCTGATCATTAGCAAGCATGTTTCCTGTTTTTTACAACCAACTATTAAAGACAAAATAGTAAAATTAAGAGTATTAATGTTAAAATGTACACCACTGTAACATTTTTGAGACACCTAGTATTCGGAGCAAAATTGGATGCCCTTATTTGCTGCAGAACCTGTTATTGTGATTTTGAACAATTGTAACATTTGATTTTTTTGTATTGCCTGAGGGAGGGCGGGCTGGTGTAGTGGCTCATCCACTCGCCTTTCACCAATGCGGCCTGGGTTCAATCCCTGTGGAGCCCGTGTCTTACGTGAATTTGGTTGCCGATCCATACCCGTCCTCACAGGTTTTCTCCGAGAACTTCGGTTCCCTGCTTCTAAAATCGGACTTCTTCCCATAATGCCTTCCTTGTCCTTCTTGATTTACTCGTTGTGTTGTAGCAGCCTAAGGCGCTCCATAGCGGCGCCCTGAGCACTTAGGTGGATTTGTCGCTCGTTATAAGAATTAAATATTATTATTATCACTTTTCATTTCTCTAATTATGCAGGTCAGATCGTTGGATCCATAAACTCAGCAAGCTTATGTTTATTGTCATGCTAAAACTGGGATGGTTCAAGATTGGAAAATTACCAGAAAAGCCTACCGTGTCGTCAGGACCCTCTGAGCAAGTGCACAACTTACTGGAGAGCTTGGAAAGGCCAACTCAGACCCAGTAGAATATCACATGTCTAAAGTGTGTTTTGAGTACAGGGACAAGTTTCTGAGAATCGGGAAACTGGACACAAATATCTGCATGCGTGCATACATGTATGTAATACGTGCATACATGTATGTAATACGTGCATACATGTATGTAATACGTGCATACATGTATGTAATACGTGCATACATGTATGTAATACGTGCATACATGTATGTAATACGTGCAGACATGTATGTAATATGTGCATACATGTATGTAATACGTGCATGCATACATACACATGCACATACATATGTGCATACATACATGCATACATACACCTATCTACCTACCTACTTCACACCTAAACATCCACCGACCCCCCCCACACACACACACCAGCACATGCACATATGCACCCGCACATTTCACTGTATGTTAGAACAAAAAGGACTGTTATTATAGAGAAAGATACCTCATTACCAAACAACTGTTTCCCCTTACATACTTTATTCATTGTGTAATATTGAGTTTTATTTCATTATTAGAGTCTTTTATAGTATCTACTGAAAATGCAAATTAATTTGCAAATGTAGAAAATTTGAAGTCGAAATGAAAATCACATGGTGGACCTTAAAGGTTTAAAGGTTACTCAGGGATTTGGAAAGAATTAAGGTGCCTTTCAAGAATCGAAGATTCAAAAGTTTTTTTTTTTGTATGAACAGAGTTTTTTTGTAATCAGACTAGTGAAACAAAAATAGTTTAAAGGGGCATTTCGTGATCCACAGCCTCGTCCCCCCGACTTACCTAAAAAATGTTGAGATTTTTATATCATCTGAACCATTAGCCTTAGTAATCCACGTGTGTCCAATCTTACATACAAATCTGGTCGCATCTGTAAGAAATTCGCAATTTTGAATTTTCTGTCCGTAAATGGACAGAAATTACAGCACAGTAGCCTACGAGACCGTGGGAAAAGAGCAATTGCTCATAACACAAAACCGCAAGATCGGGATCAGCTCAAATTTTGAGAATAAGCTTTTCTCAAGGGTATCTAGTAATCGTTGAAAAAAAAACAGAAGGTGCTAAAATCACGAAATTCACCTTTAACCATGTATCTAGAGTTTTTAAATGATAATTTGGTTACTGGCAACCATTTTACAAAGCCTAATTATATTGAATAATAAGCAATTGTTCATACAAGCAAATGTTGTATATTTAGAGCCAGTAGTATTCTTGACAGGAAAACATTGTGAAATTTTATGATGTATTATTTTGTCTCATTTCCCAAGTTGGCTAAATGATATCCCCTATTTGATGATTCATTTCTACCGATGTTACTCCTTCAAAGATTGTCAATAGAAATTAGCCCTTGGTGAAAGCATGTGGTTAGCACATGATTATAGGATGGATATGTGCTAATTACCATATAAACAGGTGCATAAAAAGTACATGGTGCAGCCATTTTCAGATTTGGTGTCTTGTGGAAAAGAGTAATTAATATGTCCCATTTTGCATGAATTCATTGTATTTTAGTGTAAACATTTTCTAGTCCTAAAACTTAAGAGCAATTTTATTTGTAATGAGCTAATAATTTACTCATACATAACAATCCACTCATTTTTTCAGATGTCATCAGCCTTCAGCAAGTCAATCCATGTACAGAGATGTAACTTTTCCGGAAATTTCCGGATGTCCGGATCTTTGGCCATAAATAAAAAAAAAATCCAGAAATGGAAAAATATATATATATATATATATATATATATTTTTTTCAATTTCTGAGCTCAAAATATGTTCTGACTAAAGGTAAAACTGCAGTCCAAAAGTTGTAAGTACCAATTATTTTAGAGAAGGGGTCTTGTACCTTAAAATCACATAAGAAAATACGTTCCCCGGTGCTTCACCGGGTGCTATGCTAAACTTTGGCCTTCCTGTCGGTTCAAATTTTGGATTTTCAGGAAATGGGACTACTCTTTTGTTACATCTCTGCATGTATCACTGAGAGGCAGATGCCAGAGTACTCGTGAATTTTTTATTTTGGGTAGGTACCCACCGCCATTTCAAAAATGAGGACTCCAAATCTGATTTGAGGCCCCAAAATTGGGGTCTCCGTAGCTTAGGTTTTCCAGAAATTTCAGAAAAAAGCTGTAATTTCCCTTACGTTTCCAGCGACTTTTTGAAATGGCTTTGGACATGAAAGTAGGTCTGAAATGAGGGTCACGGGAACTGAAAAAAGAGCTTGAAATGACATCTTCTGGGCTGCACCTACCCCTACTACCACTCCCCGGGGCAATGGTATGAGAAATTGTTACGTAATTAGTAGTAGTAGAGTAAAACAAAGTTTTTAAATCAGGTTTTGTCCCGGCTAAAAAGATGTGGCCGGAATCACCTCACACTCTGCAATACTGCTTGTGAGGATTTATTGAAGCAAAGATATTGAACCGATGCCTTCCTGATTCCAATGTGCTGGATGGCTGCCTTAGCTCTCCAGAGCTAACACGCCCTTGAGGTAGTCTTCTTTTACAGTTCTGTAATGAATAAAGGATGAGAAGCACACAGTTATTAAACCTATTGTGTTTTGATAAGGTCTGGTGAGCCTATTAGGCTCCGACCTAGCGGCTCGCCTAATGGCTCGCCGCTAGGTCGGAGTCTTAATAAGGCCAAGCCAGAGCCCCCCCCCCCCCCCCCCTATCAAAACTCCATTATTTTTCATAACGGTGTTCTTGAATTCTTTATCTTAGATATACGTCGTGACAAGAACGAAAATCGCATTTTTTTTATAACTATTCAGTGAAAATTGAGATATATTTCGTTTTTTTTTAAATATTTCTAGCAGCGTTACGTTTTTTCTTAATTAAAAACACCCCTTGAGCTGTTATGTTTCACTTATGCAGGAGTCTTAACACCAAGGTCTAGCCGAAATAGGTTTACTTCTTCTAGAGAGATAATCTTATTGTGCCAGGAAAGCCTGATCTGAGTTAGAAATGTCCCCATCTGGTTTGAAGAAGATTATCCTATTTGACGGTTAAGCCGTGTCTATTGTTATAAATTTATAGTTTGATATTTAAGTAGGGTCAGTTCAAATAACCCTTCACACGTATATCTGACCCGGATTCTGACACCGCGAATTAAAAGGATCTTGATACAGATTTTTATCCGCGGTCAACACTACCGATGCTTGTTACGCAGGCTAAGTTTTTAGCCAAGAGATACCTTATCGTAGGCACTTATTAAATAAGCTATGTCTTAAGGCTATCATTAGCACTCAATGCGTATAATCAAACAAGTCAGAAATTCCTTTTTCATACGTTGTTCTCCCTCAATTTTATTTTTTTTGTAAAATCCCGCTATTTCAGTGATCTGTGTCTGGCGTTTATGGGTACATTGTTACCAGTTTAAAGAAAAGCAACGTGTTGTAAAGTGCTTTTTTGAACATTCCATGACTTTAAATCACTAGCTTTGGGGCTGATTCGTTGCGATATACATGTTTATAGCTAAACAGAAGAGGGTAATCCGACATCACAATAAGCTTTTGTATTGAGTCACCTGACGATTTCCATAACTTTGAATCACTATATTGTCTGATTCGTGGACGATATACATGTATTAGATAACCATCAGATGGTGAATCCGACAATCACAATAAGCTTTGTATGAGCCACCTGAAGATTTCCATGACTTTGTGGGCTTTGATCGTGTCGATATACAGTATTATATAAACAGCAGATGGTCATGGTTAATCGACAATCCAATAAGCTTTTGTATTGAGTCACCGTTCTTCATCTTTGTTATTTCAACAATAAAGGGGCAAAATGTTCCATTGTCCCTTTAAAATAGTGAAGAAGAAAATTTTGCTAACTTAGAGTCACTACTGTGGCTGAACGTTATCGACAGATAAGCTAACAGTTAGAGGGCAAGCTGTGTTCACAATTAGCTTTTTATATTGAGTTCTATTACTATTGTTTATTTCTTTCATTTGTTACCACCCTGGGCCGAGGTGTTTCTAGAATGTTCCTTTGTTCAAGTACCCCATTTATTGTTTAACTATGAATATTCATCAGACCGTTATTTTTCTCCGAGGTGTCCAGAGCCCACTTTCGGAAAAAATAACGGTGTGATGAAATTCATAAGTGAGAATAAGCGGTCTCTGACCGCTTTCGTAACTATAATGGGACAGTGAACAAAGAATAACGAATTGATAATGATGAAAAGGAAGAGGGCTAGACGTATATACCAGGGTAACTCAGCTACCCTCTCATCGGATTTCCTTAGAAACCCAGGGTGAAGGTTTAGCCACCGACAATCTGGCCCTGGACAGGTTAGTACTGGTTACCAGGAGACCAGACGTCGCAGGCCCTCAAGAACAGAAAACCGACCTGACCGACTGAGATGTATTCTTAAAGCCACTATCAGTGATTTTATCTGAATGAGTTCAAAACATTTTGCAGGAATAGCTTAAAAGTGAAAGGGAAAGTCTTGTAAATCTCGGTAAGGTCATTCTTGCAACCGAAAATTGACAGAAAAGGGAGAAAAACGGCAGAGTTCAAGATACGACTTCCATTTATTACGTGTAGTACGTGTCCGAATGGACACTAATGAATATATTGTCCGATTTTGTCCGTATTAGGGGGCATCTGGTCCTATAGTTTGTAGGCTATTTCTGTTAGGACACCTATACTTGTTAACATTACAAGCAAATTTGATTTTTGATGATTTTTTCTGGTAAAAGTGTAGTTAAGGACCCTAACCCTATATAGGGATGAAATCTTTCTAATCCATAATTCTAAAGCGATAGATTAGATTAGATAGCTCCCATGAACACTTCGAACAAGGTTAATTTTTTTTGGAAGAGGGCAAGGGCTTGAAAAATGAGGGAAATTATGGGGTTAGTTGTAAACAGGACACAGTTAAAACAACTTCTTGAAAAATCGCAAAAAAATCGGCAACATTTCGTCCTAAAAAGACACCAAACATGTAACAAAAATCATGTGAAACTTACCTACATCGATTTTAAAACTAACATTACGTTACTGGGAAAACAGGGTTAATCTGAAAGAAAAGAAGAAAGTGGGGTTTTGTAGAAAAAGGGAAGAGAATTCGAGTAAATAAACGCCAATCTCTAAAGGAAGACCGCCATTTTAAATGGCCCCGACCGAACTACTTTGTAATCCATCCCTGATTGGTCCAAAAGTTAGAGGGAAAACCAAGGGGCATCCCGATTGGGTAAACAGCGTGGTTTGGCATAGAATACTTGCACGCTAAATTACGCGGTGCAAGCTTCATCGGGAGTGTTTATCGGCATTTCAGTAGCTCGAAAATGGATTTTTTTTACAAAAAAACAAAAAAACTAAAAAATCTTTTAAAAACAAAATTGTGTTTAAGCAGCATTGGGAAAAAAAAAAAAATTAAGAAGATGGTTTTCCTGAAAGGTGAGATGATGGATTTTGGGGTAATTTAAGTTGTATTTAACATAAACAAACCATGTAGGGTCCCTACTACAACGTTTGGACTTTTGACCGATTTTCTTGATTTATTAGCAAATCACTGATAGTGCCTATTACTGTAATACAGTAATTTTTGAACTGCTGCATTGGACTTTCCTCAGGTTACTACTACACTTCACTGTGGAAGTTAAAGTCTTGACTCCGTAAAATTTAGAGATTCATGAATGGAATAAACCAATCATTGCCTCAATAAGCAACCAACAGAAATCTGAAAATAGTTTTTTTCATTTTGGATAACCTCTTGGTAATTATTGTATAAAACTCAAGATAATTGGCTAATACCCTCATCTTTTTTGTTGGTTAAAATCATGTGTATTTTGGAACACCAGTGCTTGTAATTCTTATTGATGTTCAACACCATTGCACCTACAAGCAGTTCTGTGATAATTTTGCATCATGCAACATAGTAATATTCATTTCATTCTAAGTTTGTTAGACATTAACCATGTACATTCATTAAATGAAATGGATGGAAAGGTAGAATACAACATACTTAACTATATTGAAGTTATATTAGTTTTTCACACCAGTGGCTGTTTAATTGAGTCCGGGCGATTTTAAAATATTTTTTCCTACTTAATGTAGAGGTTTTAACCCTCATCTACCGGAGCCATTTTTTGTAACAAAAACTCCCGAAGGGGGGTGGGTGGTTACCACCCCCCTGTGATTTGCGTTACTGAACACCCGATCCTGTAAAATTTGGTACCAATGGATAGCTTAGAGAGGTTTTCTTCTTTCCATTTGGTACCAAATTAAGGTTACAAATCCCCTTTATGACGTCAGCATGACGTCCTATATGTTGAGGAAAGTACAAAATACTGAATTAGGGTGGAAAATGGTTATTTCGCGCATTTTACGACTCAAGCACCTTATTATAGCTCTCATGCTGTCCATTATATAAAACTAACAGCATTTCCCATCAGTAGATGTCAAAACCGCATGAAAATCTGATTTTTCCTCAACTTTTTTTTGGCGACATTGATTTTTCCTGTGTGTGTCTATGGAATGGCAGTTTTGCTGATATGATGCGGACTTCTGACGTCATTGTGAATGTAATGCTAGTCATGTTGGTACTCATTTTGGTATCAATGTAAGAGAGGACCATAACCTATCTATTGGTACCAAAATCAAGTGTCGTTATGTTCCTGTGTTGTGTTAGGCATGGTTGTACTTCTCTTCTGGGGGGGGGGTGGTTACCCACCACCCCTTCATCACTGGATCACCCCGGATCTTAACTATACCCCGGTGGATGTTGTTTTTGGATAAAAGGAGCGGAACATGTCATTGACAAATTACATCATATATTTGGCCACCAAAAATGGGGGTTTAGGACGCGGGGAAAAAACCGAAGGAGGGGGGGGGGGAGTGGTAAACACCCCCTCGGTAGACGAGGTTATGAAGGCGCTGAAGTTACTGAAAAAAAAAAGAAAAATATTGGGTGTGTGTATTTGTGTGGTGATGAACAAGTATATTTAATGAAGGTTAAGACGTCTTTGCACTTAGAGGGACATAATGGCATGAATGTAGTGACATAATTTGACATAATGAAAGGAACCCTTACTGAAAATCACTTCCACGAGTTTGAAAAAACAATTTGGATGTTTACATCTGTAAAAACAGGAAGGGTTCCAGGAGGAGGTGGCAGTTTGTGGCAATTTCTGGAACAGAAAAAGCAAGGGGTTCACATACCTGAAATAATTTACAGTGTATCTATACTACGTTTTTGAAGAGCGATCTTTGGTGCGTGGATGGGCAGGAATGATGATCAAAAGTAAAAATGTACTATCTTCAGTATGATAGTTGCCAGTTGTCCAAAGATATCCTTTTGTCCAACCTTCGTTATTTATATCTGATACAGGTATTACTGTATTGTAAGTGTAAGTATAGCCTGCCATGTTGCAAACATATTAAAACCGACCAATTCTGAATTACTTTTGATAATGAAGCAGCTATTTTGAATGTTCAACTTAAAAAGAGCCGGGAATCGAATTATTTGCGTATTAGTTAAATAAAAGGGGCTTTGAAATCGGCGAGTGAATGGAATCACAAAAGCTATAATCTTTTAAAATCAATGCCGAGTTGTGGCTATAGTACGGTTTCTGAAGAGCGATCTTGGTGCTGGGATGGGCAAGGATGATGATCAAAAGTAAAGTTGTACTGTCTTCAGGTATTATATTTGCCAGTTGCCAAAGATATATCAATTTTGTCCAACCTTCGGTTCATTTAGAATCTGAACAGGTATACTGTCTTATAAGTAAGTATAAGCTGCCCTTGTGCAAAACCTATTACAACCGCAAATTCTGAATACTTTTTGATTAAGGAAGCAGCTATTTTGATGTTTCAATTGAAAAGAGCCGGGAATGAATCATTTGCGATTAGTTGAAATGAAAAGGCTTTGGAAATCGTGACCTGTGAAATCGGCAAGTGAATGGAATCACAAAAGCTATTAATCTTTTAAAATCAATGGAGGGTGGCTAGTTACAGTATTTCCAGAGCCACATTTATTTTTTTTTACTTTCTTCATGAAGATCAGCAGTGGGCGCGAGTAGAGTAAAGTAATCAGGGACAGTCTGAGTAACATGGATGTTATGTCAACGTATGGATGGGTGAACGTAATTAGTTTTTGTGGTGGCATTTTCAGTCCTGATAATTCTATTGATATTTTTCTTTGTAAGTAGCCTCCTCTCCATGCTAATGGAAGGCTTGGTCACATGGGTGGAAGATCGGTCTTGGGAACAATAAACTATAGCATGTTTGCGACCATTCAAAAGCATTCAGACCGGGATTCAGCATTGGACTCTAGGTGTAGTAAGATATTGATCTGGCAAGTGAAAGAGAATACTGGGATTAGCACATTACATTTAGCAATGGTCTGTGAGTGATGACAACATGCTTTTCAAGTTTGGTAAATGCTGGCACACTGGCAGTAAGTCAGCATCCTTGTTCCAGAAATTGCCACAAACTGCCACCTCCACCTGGATATATTCCTGTTTTTGCTGTTTTTTACAGAATGTAAACATCAACTGTTTTCAAACTCATGGACGTGATTCGTAAGGGTCCTTTTTCATTATGTCAAATTTTTTTGCAGGCCATTATGTCCCTTAAGTAAAAAGACGTCCTGAAACATTCATTAAAATAGGGACTTGTCCTCAATTGTTCACTTGTAATTTGCCAAGGGTATGTTATAAATCATGTCTTGGTGTCAAAAAATTCTTGCCACATTACTTAAGAAACCACAGTTGTGCGATGGACCATCAAAATCATTGGTAGATGACCTCTTTCCAAATCACAGGGTTCTTGCACTCATATCGCAAGAACCACTTCATGTGGATCACAAAATATTTTCTGGTAGATGCAGGGCTGTATCCAGGGGGGGGGGGGGTGCGATGGGTGCGACGCACCCCCCGCCCCAAAATGAACACAGCGTCCGATTGTCATGTTGAAGTCCGTTTTTGGCAAGTTAAAGTTTGACGGCTGCGTAAATTTTTGTTTTAAGGCGTTGTGTGCATGTATATGAATTACTAAGTAGCTGTTAATCAATTTACATTAGCAAAGATGATATTATCACGTTCGGTTTGTCAACGCCGGTATGATGTCAACCCACCTAACCCCCCCCCCCCCCCGCCCGCCCCCGACCGCCCCAGCCCCGCAGCGAGCCGAAAAAAATTGTGTTGGTAAGCAAAAGGTCCGCTTCTGGCAGTTCCGCCAACCCCCCCCCCCCCAACATAAAATTCCTGGCTACGCGCCTGGGTCGATGACCCCATAGACGGTCTACAACAAGGTTGAGGTAGGCTTTGTCAAGACTCTCAAACTTTTGTACCATTGTAAAAACGTGACAAAATTGCCGAAAGCGTGTGTAGCTAGGGCTAAGCCATCGGCTGAGCGGAGCGAGCCATCTTTACTTAAAGCGGCCACGGGCCACCATTTTCACAAAAATATGAAAATTCTTCAATTGCTCTCAAATGATATACAGACATTGGAAGACGAGAATATTTTAACATTAAAACTAACATATCCAAAAAACAGATAGGGACATTTATATGCGGATAAAGCATATCCAGGTAATTTGTAGGCCAACTTTTAAGTTTTTTATAACTTCATCAACAAAGGTGTATATAGATGAATATTTTTGACTCGTACTCACTGAATTAAAACAAAAGTTATAGACCGGTCAAACAGCGTGCAGGCGTGGGCACGTGATACGGCGTGCGTGTGTTCTTGTGTTAAAACGCCATTTTATCGTCTGTGAATTCCGCGTTTGCCGACGACGTTAAATTACAAAATCGTTCGTTTTACCTATAAGGAATCTGATTTGGTCTTAATCCTTTTGGGTGAGGGGCTTTTGTATATAAAAGCTTTACAAACATGCAAAAATATAGTTTTGAAAATATGAGGGCGCACTATTTTCCAAATGTGCCAGTGTCTCTTTAGTACTCTGTATACGTGATTTGTCGCGCATATTAAAGGTCAAAGTTTAGTAATATTCAGTTCATCTATGGTGGGAGTGTACCCACTAATTAATTGCCCATGCCAACATTATCTGTCAACCGAAACCTTTCTTAAACCACAATACAAATTGCCGACAATAGCATTAAAACACATACTGCCCAGACAGTAGATCACAGTTTGACCCGCATGCTTTGGAACTGCGCCCTTACTATGTATTCAGTTCCCAGGATTACGTACGGAATAATTTATCCCGGAAAATAAAAACAAAAAACACAGAATGATCCCCATGATCCACACGTTACGATGCATTGATGAAAGGCTAGGTCAATGGAGAATGAATCTTTGACTATTTCTAGGTCACGGGTCAATTTTAAGAGTGCTCCCCGCCGATGGGTTTTTTAAGGGCACGCATGAATATTGGCATCTGCATGGATGGAGGTCATTTCAAGGTACTGTTTTCTCCCTTTGAATAAT
>JAMKCH010024939.1:0-20113 GCA_023653785.1 Ophioderma brevispina | reverse complement strand
CTAGTAAAGTATTTGGGACGATACTTTACTGCTTTATTCCCGATTTTGTTTTGTCAAAAAGGATAATGGCATAGATTAAAGTATTGCTATGAATGTTGAGGTGAATCGGACCACCACCATTACGGGGACAAAAACCGGATTTAAACTGTTGTTTTACTAATACTAAAGTCTCGGGCAAGAGTTTGTGTAGGGCAGCTGCAAGGTGGGGTTTTGTGGAAGGGACTTGGGTTTTAAGGTGGGATTCAGGCTGGGGTTAAGGGTTGTGGGCTGAAGTGAATTTCATTAAGTTAGGGTACTTGGGTAGTTCCTGAGGTCTAATGGGAGTTCTTTCTCAAAACTCTAATTTTCCACCCAAGAAATGGAGAGTGCACTTCCTATTGTTTCTGGTGTTCTTGAAGAAAGTTTGAGAATCCTTGGGGAAGGAGTTAGTACTGGTGTTAAGAGTTAGGATTCAGTTTAGTTTATGTACAGGTTAGGGTAGGATAGAGATCAGGTAGGATTAGCGTCAGAGCTTGACGCTTGGGTTATAACTGACGATCCAAATTGGTGTAAAACCATGTTAAAGCGGTGTGATGGTAAATCCAACCTATCTTATGCTCGATTTCAAAGGTGCGAGACATGGGTAAATGTTTCAGATTGCCATCATTGATACCCCCTATTTTTCTTGGACATAACTGCAAATGTGTCTAGCGATGCTGTACATGTGATTTGACAAATAAGGTTGCGAGCCGATGTTCTTCTCGTTACGTGACAGGTAGTCGCTTACAGGGACAGGGGCGAGGATTTTTGGAATTCAATTCTCTCAATTTGCACTTGTTCAGTGTAGTACACCTAACGAGGAATGTGGCGGAAGGTTATTGGAACAAACCAAGGAAAAAGAGAAAAACCAAAAAAATGGTTTGAACTTGCCTGCACGACAGAAAATTGCATAAACTCTCTCTTAAAGTATGACTCAGAGATTTTGAAAGTATAAAGGTTGTGTAGTTATTGAAAAGTCAACTAGAACTAAAGGTAGTCACCTTAAATGCCAATGCAAAGTTTGAGGTGTATCGGACTTTTTCGTTGAATGCCAGTAATACATTGTGTAGTATACAGTGCCCATAGGATACTGTGATAACTAAATTTCCGGATCCAGAAATTTATAACAAAGTTGCGATTTTCTATATGCAGAGATGCCAATGGGAGTTGAAAAAAAAAATCTGAAAATGCAAACGGAGGGAGCGAAGCGACCGAAGTATCGCCCCTAACGGCCGTGGTCCAGAGGGTTTCTGCACATTTAGAGCTACAGGAAAGACCATTTCTGAGAGTAAAATATCAATCCAAAAAAGTTAGAATTAACTGTAAATGTGAAAAATGGGGCTAAGTTCTGGGTCCAAATCATCTCACTACTAGTTTGATCAAATTCAACTTTCAGGTATTAAAAGGCCATTTGAAGTAAACATAATGATAATGATTATTGATACAAGACACACTTTGGGGCTTTTCCTTTGCAGTTCATTTCCTTGGCATCAAGTGATAGCTACGTAAGGCTTTACGCAGTTGCAACCATGCAATCAGTCTTCAAAATTGCAGCAATGGATCAAAATTTTGAAGACTTGCCGTCACTAAACACTGTTTACAACCTACCCAGTGAAGTTGTCTTCCTATGTAAACTGCAAAGTTATCGCCTTTCTCTTTGAGTAAACGCCATTGAAACGTGTCCTTTACTTCTCGATGTCTTTTAAATTGTTTCCAAGGCTTGTAAATTCATTTCCATGTTCATTTTGTCGCTTATTTACCACGTCGGTATTTTTCCGATAGAGCAAAATTGAGAGTTGTGAGCTGACATGCTTTTGCCTTTATGCTAGTCTCTTATACAAAATCACGATGTACGCAAACCTATTTAGTACACCGATGTTCCGATGTACTTTTGAGTGCATCAGAGTCTGAGAGATCAGATTACGATAAACACGAATTCCTTTAAAAATCTCAATCTACAATCAAACAATAAAAATCAGAAAAAATAAAAAAAATCTGAAAATATAGAAAAATCGGATTTTAATCCCAGAAATATAAAAAAATCGGATTTACGATTAAAATCGGAAGATTGGCATCTCTGTATATGAAGGACTTCGATTTGAGCTCAGCTATTTCACACAGTGTTTAGTATATGGACAAGCATTATGTATATGCAAAAAAACACAATTTGTTTGAAAATTGAGGGCACCCTCCTCGGGAAATCTCTGAGTCAGCCTTTAATGATCTTATTACATAAGGACAAATTATTCACTTCAGGTGTGATCTAATATATTGTTAAGCATTCCTAATATGGAAAAAAAGGAGCACAAAAACAATTAGGGCGCTTCTTTCTGGAAATGTCCTTGTGTCTCGGTAACAACCGGATTATTTGTGGTGCAGGCCTACAAAAAATTTCTGTCTGCCTGGGACCTTCAAAATAAGTGGGCAAAAATTCTGTCAAAATATGTGCAGGAAGTGCACATCACAAGCACATTTAGCACAAAGTCCTTCAGCTGGCCAGTATTTTGACACACTCTGGTGCAATCTGGCCTGTATTTGAAGAACCTTTTTGTCATAATTTTAGGGTGTTTTTTGTTTTTTTTGCCTTACTTTTGAAAATTTCTGCATTGTCAATTTTTTCTGGGACCTGCGTCCCATGGTCCTGGGGATTTGGTAGGCCTGTTGTTGTGTGTGTTCACTTCACAAGTCAAGAAGTCAATTTACCTATGCAACTAGGGATATAGAGAATGGATTCCAA
Source organism: Ophioderma brevispina (assembly GCA_023653785.1). Lineage (NCBI taxonomy): Eukaryota > Metazoa > Echinodermata > Ophiuroidea > Amphilepidida > Ophiodermatidae > Ophioderma > Ophioderma brevispina. The sequence goes on along the minus strand of JAMKCH010024939.1, from coordinate 17,358 downwards.
GATATACTATACACCAATCCGGTTTTACACATTCCAACACCTCACTGGCAGCCATAGCTGGGTTGCATCCTGCTTGAATTCACCCAAATGTGCAGATTAAGTGTAGCTTTTGAATTATACTTAATTAAGCGTGTGTACAGACGTACAAAAGATTTGGGTAGGTTTGGGTTGGAGGCCCCCCAGTAATGGCGGATCAATTCTGACCATCATTTGGATGGTCGGATTTGTCTATACAACATGTACAGAAGCTATGTCAATGGTAATTTGCACATTTTGAAGTAATCTAGCTTCTAATCTAGTTTGCACAGCTTTAATTGTCATCAAGTTTTAACAACAGTGTGTCTTGCTGCACAAAGTGTGTACATGAGATTAACCCAGAGGGCGTTTTGAATTGATCCCACAATGCATTGCAATGTGTTTTTTTTTTTTTTTTTTTTGAGAAATTCTACTCTTTGAAAATTCTTTCAGCTTTGACGTGATGGATTAAATTTTTCTTGAAAGGTGATTGAGAGAATATCAAAATGCACAACATATAAGAAGTTGGAATTGATTTGTAAAAGGATAAGCCTGCTGTTTAGATATAATTGAACTTTCCTGTTCAACACATTAGTAATCTTTCACTCCAGTATTCAGAGGGAGGGTAAGGAATAGCCTGTTTATGACACGAATGCGACCATGAGAATACTATACAATATGTACAGAAGCTATGTCAATGGTAATTTGCACATTTTGAAGTAATCTAGCTTCTAATCTAGTTTGCACAGCTTTAATTGTCATCAAGTTTTAACAACAGTGTGTCTTGCTGCACAAAGTGTGTACATGAGATTAACCCAGAGGGCGTTTTGAATTGATCCCACAATGCATTGCAATGTGACTATACTGTCCTAAACACATGTCAGTACTTAGGGATAAAAAGGCATTTAAGAAGTTTTAGAACCACAAAACACTGTAAACAAATCCCTAAGTAATAGCACCTTGTGGGCTAAAATGAGTATGAAAATCAGGGTTTTTATTTGTTAAGAATAGGATTTTGGTGGGATCACATGACCTTATTGAGGTGAATTTCCCAAAACTGATGCATTGTGGGATTGAGTCAATATACCCTCTGAGATTAACCCATAGATGTTGCCAACATGCATGAAGGAACCAAAAAATACTGAGATGTGGGAGGTACACTTTCTAACATACTAATACCCCAAATGCACATATAGCGGGGGAAATGGAGGCTAGTTTAAATTCTTGCAAGCAATAAATGGCCAAAACTTGCGTTGGGTGATAACAGCCATGCATGCTACTGAGTGGCTCCCTAATTCCCACTGAATTTCAACTTTATCAAAGATTACCCATGTCTCCACTGATGATACCCAAGCAAAATTATAGAAGGTGGCTAATAATTGATTAATATCTACACAAACGTATGAAGGATCACACACACACAATGCTTCTCACATATGGGCGTCTACCTACTTCCAAATATCGGCCACTTGGAATTTTCAATCCGGTTCAGACTACCCGGCAGTCCGGTCGCAAAGCCGATAATGGGATCAAAGAAAGAGGTGTGCGGTGCGACTACCAGTATGGGCGCTTCCGCCACACTGGCTTGCTTGCCCTTGGTTCGGATCCAGTGAAACCCGAACAGGAAAAACTGGAACCTGCCGAGTGCGAGCAAGGGGTATTTCAGGGCTCTGTGGAATAAAGAAACAGGGGGGAAATAAAAAAACAAAACTGGAGTATAAAACAATTTGCTACAAGAAAACAGACAAAACAAGTAGAGCAAATGGGATGAATTTAGTATTCTGCTACCACATCCTTCAACATGCAGTCTATTCCGTTGAGGCTGCTGAATTCATAGGGTGGTGTCACAATACAAAATTCTTTCCGAGGAAATAAAATCATTCAGAGGAAAAGTGAAACAATCTGGGAAAATGTCATTTTAAATTTGCAACGTTAGCCATTACAAGCACAAAATGCATTTGATCCATAAGAGTGCAATTGTCATCCAAGAAATTGGGAACAAATGTAACTTTTCCCAATGAGCAGAAGTCAGAGTATAGTATTCTGTGTGCTGCATGATGCTACAGCTAAAAGGAAAATAAAGAGCATTTTCTTTCTTTTTTGCTTTTGTTTAAGTGGAGTGCCACACATCCAAGTTTCTGTGCCATGCAAACTTAATTTCACAACTTAACAAAATACAAAAGTATCATGGTACTTACCATTTCATAACACCAAAATAATGTTAACTCATTTGCAGATAGAAATTTGAAAAACTGAATCAAATGCTTGTATAGCAGGTGCAGAAAGATTCAGCGACATATAAATTTAACCTTTTGTTTTAAAAACATTGGACGTACATGTACTACAAAATATTCTGAAAGTCAATAACACCAAAGTTGATCAATTGAGCTTCTTCCTCCACCCAAGTTACATTGAGGCTAAATTTTGTCTCAGCATCACACTAAACAAATTATTGTGAATGGTCAACCTTTTGTTTACACCAGAATGCCTCACATTAGCCACCTCACTGTGGAAAAGCAATTGATCCCTATGACCCACTCTCATAAAGTGAACAAACTTTAGTCTTACACAAAAATGGTGGTAAGATAACTCAGATTCAAAGTATTCTCTTTCTCACTTGCATTCTATGAGGAATACGAAAGAACAGAATTGCAAAACAAGAACTAATCCAAGGCATTGCTGTCCCCAAGAGGGTGTATTGAGTCTATCCCAGAATGCACCAGTTTTAGGAAATTTCACCTCAGCTGCTTACTTCTCTTGCCACTGTTACGCAAAGTTCTGTCTTCGAAGCATTACAATATGGGTTAAAGATGACTAGGTTGTTAGTGCTGAACAATAAATTCAACTGGTACAATATTATTTTGGGGCCTAAATTATGCCAGGAATAATTTATGCAATATTCATATTCACACACATATCAAAATTTGAGAACGCCTTTTTACAATGCATGCGCTATTACAGTAGAACAAAAATTCATGACAAAACTTCAAAACCTACACTGACATCATGCATACTTTTTTGTCCGTTTATCGTAAGCAACCTTTTGGTAGTCACATTCTCGTAAACGAGAAAACAATAAATATGGGGAACTGAAAATCATAAAAAATGTAGAGAAAAAAATTGTCATTAATTCCTATGAAAATTCTTATACGATGTCAGGCTAAATGAGTCATGAGACACACAGTATGAGCTAATAAAATCTCAATTCCCATGGCACAGTTCAATTGCTTTCATTCACCAGTGTATGGAGCAAACACTCCCCCTGGTTTTAAGTCTGATTTATGATATACAGAATATACATGGTCAGCTGCTGTTAACATGTGTCCATCCAAGGCTACTGAACTGAGCCCTTGGTAGAGAGAAGAGAAGATATCAGTAGTTTCCCACAATGCATTGCTTCCAATGGAGGTTTTTGTAACTAGTGATGTGAATCGTTAGAGATGAAACATGGTTAAATTAACAGTACTGACCACTAACTTGCATTTTAAGAACATTTCATGACTAACGATTCACATGACTACCCGTACAAAAATCTCCATTGGAAGCAATGCATTGTTGGAAGCTATTGATATCTTCTCTTGGTAGAGAGCATGCCTTATCTCATAGTGACAGCCATGCCATTATAGCATTCAACTTCCTTTGCATTTCATTGTTCTCAGCAATACTAAATTACCATATTTCAGGAACAACAAGTCTAATTCTGATGGACTTTTCAGAAAAAGACGCTCACAAAATGACACTCGGGTGCAATGGAATTTTAACTAAATTTTGATTTTGCTTTTAAGCAAACTGCCTTTATTAAATAATCAATTGATCAAGACATATAAAAATACATAACATTATAGGTATTTCTCTGGTGGACAGATTAAAGAAAAACAACATGATTATAATTGGTATATACATATGCGACCCACCTTCTCAAAAACCAGGTAACAAGGTCACGTGACTCATCCTTCATTTGACCAGAGTCAGTCAGAAATATCCAACTCCCCAATGCATACCCCACAACAACAAAAAGCAAGTAGGACTTTAGTTGCCTCACATGGACCAATCCCACCAGGCCCCAAAAAGGTGAAGGATTTTAAGTCTGACAAAATGTTGCATCCCACCACATGACACTTTTGAGGTATTCTTTATTTTAAGCAACCTGCCGAACAAAAGACCGGAACACTAACAGACACCTGTGCTTTAGGTCAAGCTACCTACCAATTGGTGGGTGAATTTGAATAGCACGACGTAACAAATAAGGTTCTTGGACCCTGCTGATTGATTTCATATGTAATTAACTGGTATTCAAAACAAACTGTTTTTGCAAAAAGGGATGTTACAGCTGTGAATCGCTCCCGGGCCTGCAAAAAAGTGGGTCGAATATTATGTTCTTAAAGTCATCATGACCGGGTCTGCAATATTATAAGTATTCACGGTTTGCATGGTCAATAAAAGTACAGAAATGGAGAAGAGTACACACAATTACATGGTATGTATGTATCGTTCAATAACGACTATTAAAATAAATAATAATGATGCAACAGCAATTAAGAATAATCCAAAAATCCTCAATACAGAATTTATCATTACTGATAGTGATTGCAATTTATTTTTCTTTAGGGCAATAACTTCCTCAATCCCAATACATTATATAAATATTCTGTTAAAACAGAAAATTTCGGTATCTTTTGATGACATTTACACTTAAATTGCTTTGCCAACAAAATTATAAATTAACTGCAAGAGAGGGGATCCATTTATATTACATCCAAAAAAAACATTAAGCTTATGATAGTCAATTTTATAATCAACATTCTTGCAATCCAATCCAATATATTTATCCCGAAAATTGAAATTGCAAAACTATAAAAAAGGTGATCAAAAGTTCTATATAACTCTTACAAATAACTACATAAAATTGTGTTCAATTTTGCCAAATTATACAAAAAATCATAGTTGCAATAATTCTGTGTATTAAAACTTAAACTAAAAATTTCTAGTATTTGTATTTATAGCAACTTAAATTGCCAGACCAATAATTTTTGGCCATCATACCCATGTTTGAACAAATATTATTCCATTTATCGTAATTCTTTTGGGATATATTGAAATATTTTTCCAAAAACTTGTCCGAATAATTTGATTTTTATTTTTGGTATACGAATTAAAGATAAAGGGGTCTAGTTCTACAACCTGTATTGTATTTTCACCTGTACATGATTCAAGGATTTGTTTTCCAATTTGAAGGGAGAGCAGAGACTAGTTTATAATATTAAAACCAATCATATTACTAGGAAGTTTATATGCCACATTTTTCAGATTCATTAATTTTAAATCCTTGTAATAATGTCATGAACAGACACAATTCCATACCTCATACCAAAACTCTTTCCAATATCAACTTTATGATCAATTCTTATAAAAGACATTAAACATTAAAACTTGGTTACAATATCTTTAGTTGGTATCAGGATTTTTATAATGAAGGACTTAGCCAGCATTTATAATCTCTGACAAACCAATTTTTTAATTTTTCTTTTTTCCTTTTAACCCAGGATTAGTTCAGTAGAATATGACATCAATCAGGTTAAAGATTTAATAGAGTTTAAAAAAGATTTCCAATGAACATCATCAGCTTTGTCATAAAAGCGTTTAAACCCAAGCGATTTTCAGAGTATTGCAAATGTTCGAGTTCAGGCATATTAAGACCTCCCCTGAAATGGGCAAGATCATGGTCTTTCTTTTTGTATTTTGTCGGATTTCCATCCATAGAAAGTTCAAATAAATTCCGTCCAATCTTTGAAAAAAAGGTCTGGGGGATTAGGAAGAACTGAAAAGGGGTAAACCAGTTTTGATAATGCGAAGGTTTTAATCAAGGTGATCTTTACCACGTAATGTTAAATTCCTGCCTTTCCAAATATCTAAAACCAATTTAATATCAGAAAAATTTTTTCATTAAAAGTAATCGTACTCAATCATCATATTAGAGAAATATACATACCCAAATAAGTAAAAGAATCGTTAGACCATTTCAGTTTGGTAAGTACAAAACCTTTCATTAGAAATTCTGAAGGTTTCCTAAACGGAAACGGTACTTTTATCATAATTTATATGAAGACCTGAAAACACAAGGCAAAATCATCTAATAGTGACAATACCTCACATAAAGATTCTTTAGTACAATCTACAAAAAATCGTATCATCAGCATACTGGGCTTATTTTAACTCAAACTTTTGTCAGACCCATATAAGGGAACATGACTCCCTCGTATTTTTTCTGACGGATCGAATAGCATGACTTAACAATTCAGAGCATACCAAAAATATCAGGTGAGAGCAACATCCCTGACGGACGCCACGCGAATCTGAAAAAAAATGGGAAGTAAAAACCATTATTAATAAACACACCTTGAGCACCCTTCTGTATAGTTTTTATCCAATTTTTAAGAAATCAGCGTCGAAACCAAAAAGTGAAAGTTCGGCTTGTTCAAAACAACTCCATTCAATTTTGTCAAAAGCTTTTTCAAATCAATGGTGAGCAAGCAAAAAAACCAGGACTATTTTCCATATCAGTAAAAAATAATATCTAAAAGTAGAGAAAACATTTCCCCGATATTATCTACCTTTAAGAAACCCAGTTTGGTCATGGTGGATAATATTGCCCAACACCTTTTTCATACGATTCGCAAGAACTTTTGTAACTATTTTATAGTCTACATTCAGGAGTGAAATAGGTCTCAGTTTTAAAAATATTTGATGATTTATCTTTTTTGGGCAATAAGGTAATAATACCCCTTTTCTGGGACATGGATAATTCGCCTTTAATAAAAGATAATTAAGAGAATTCAAAAAAGGATCCCTAATAACACTCCAGAAAAAGTTTATAAAATTCACAGGGCAACCCGTCTGCTACCAGGCGAATTATTATTCTGCATTCATTTACAGTTTCCAAACATTCTTGAAATGAAGAGCATCCTTCCAAAAAGTTACGATTAACATTAGCGAGCCATTGGGAGGACTCCGTGGGAAGATTATTCAAACAAAAGTATCAATTCCAAGATTAATATCCTTAGAGGTATATAAATCCTATAAAAACTTGCTGCAAGCTATTTAAAATCTCCGTGGAATCAAAGAATGTCATTACAATCAACAATTCAAGTGGAAAATATTTTTATTTCACAGGGCCCCTCTTTTCTAAATTAAGAAAATTACTATTTTCTCACCCTCCTCTACCCATTGAGCTTTTGATCTATTAAAAATACCCTGTGCTTCTCGTTCAAAAAGATTTTCCAGGGTATTTTCTTTTTATCTGCAATTGAGTATTTAAGACGGGTCTCATTGGGATTTTGTTTACATTGCATATCAAGAATATTAATAGTCATTTCATATAGCTCCATGATTGTACAATTCAATACGCTTTTTCTTAAGGGATGCAGATTGAAGGTACTCCCTCAATATTCAATTTATCATTCCCCAAATGTGTTAGGATTACTATTATTATACATCCTGCTTTGTTTTATCAATAACCTTTTGATACACTCACTATACGCTCATCTTTAATAGACTAGTATTAATTCCAAAACGGGACCTCGAGAGATCCAGGGTTAATGACATAGAAGTCAAAAGAAGGTCAGTTCTAAAACCGTATGAAATATCAGATTTATAACTCTATTAGTCAACCCTTTGAAATAAAAAATAGTCCTAGTCGACACATAATTGGCGGCTTTTGATGTTGATTTCCAGGTATAATTCTTAAATATATATTATAGTGTTGATCCCGCCATATATCATTTAAACAAGAATTTGGCATATAGTGATTAATAGTTATTGAACGAATATATAGGAGATTTTGCCTGACACAGCTTATCTAATCTAAGGATTAAGTACTGTATCTAAAATCCCCGCCTACTATATAAAACTCTTCAAAACCTTCAGAGTATTGAAAACAGTATCAAAAAAGGCTGGGTTGTATTATTAGAGACATAAAGATTACACAAAGTTAAAATATTTTCATCGCATTTTTTGTCTGACATATCACCATCTACCATTGTCATCTGAATTGTTTTAACAACAGAGGCCTAGGCATATTATGAAACAAAATACATACTCCAGCACTAGCAGAAGTGACATGGCATAAAAATAGCACTGATTTTTCCATTCACTCTTCCATACATTCTCAGTCAATTGTGTATGGAGTTCTGTAATAAAATTATATTAGAATTAAGTTTTTTACCATGAAACACGAATGTCTTTTTTTCTATTGGCAAGCACGAACATTTAGACTACATATAGTAATTCTATCCATTTTCAAACCACACAAAACTTAATTTATCATTTCTTTTTGGAATAACAATGTATTGGCAAGTCCACCTTCAGATACCATTTGTTTTATGGAACCAAAAATATGTTATACATATAAATACAAATAACATATAAAGACAGTAAGCATGAGCAAAAAAGTGGAAAAGCACAAAAAGTTTAATAGAAAGGGTTTTTGTAATAAAACAAACCCCAATGTTCTCATATAGTTCTGCAGACTGCAACACTCACAGTCCATGTACAGTTTGACTCAGAAAGTCAGTGGGGTACAAATATTGAGCAGCAATTAAAGCATTCGGTATAAAAATATTACAAAAAAACAAAAATGCAATTGATTTAAAAACAATAAAACAAATAAACAAAATAACAATATCAATTAAGGACGACCCATGGATTTTGAAACACAGTTTTCCCGTGTAGTAATTATAAATAGCAACAAGAACCAGAAGATAGTCACCCTAGATACCCAACACAAAATCTAAAATTTCTAGACAACAAATATTTTATGCACAGCAGCACAACAGGGCCACTGGACCCCGTGCACATCGAAAAAAAAAATTCGGATCCGGAAATTTACAGTAAAACTGATCCTCCACAAAAAGGTGGCACCGATCCGAGCCTAGTCATCAGTAGAAAAAAATTCTTGACAACATTCCAAAACCTAACTGACGTCATGAATACTTTTTTGTCCGTTCATCGTAAGCAAACCCTTTGCTGTAGTCACATTCTAGCTAAAAATGAGAAAAAACAATAAATATGGGGAACTGAAAATCATAAAAAATGTAGAGAAAAAAAATGTCATTAATTTCCTATGAAAATTCTTATAAATGTCCGGCTAAATTGAGTCCTGAGCACAGAGTATGAGCTAATAAAATCTCAATTCCCATGGCACAGTTCAATTGCTTTAATTCACCAGTGATAGGAGGCCAACACTCCCACTGCGTTTTCAAGTCTGATTTATGATATTCACAGAATATACCTGCGTCAGCTGCTGTTAACATTTGTCCATCCAAGGCTACTGAATGAGCCCTGGTAGAGAGGAAGAAAGATATCAGTTAGTTTCCCCAAGGCATTGGCCCTTCCAATGGAGGTTTTTGTAAATAGTGATGTGAAAGCGTTAGAGATGAAAATGGTTGAAAATTAACAGCCCAACACACCCCCCAACCCCCCCCCCCCAAACAAAAAAAAAAACTACTGACACTAACTTGCATTTTAAGAAATTCAAGGACTAACGATTCACCTGGACTACCCGTACAAAAATCTCCATGGAAGCAATGCATTGTGGGCAGCTATTGATATCTTCTCTGGGTAGAGAGCATGCCTTATCTCATAGTGACAGCCATGCCATGATAGCATTCAAATTACTTTGCATTCAGTGTTCTAAGCAATACTAAAATTACAATATTTTCAGGAACAACAAGTCTAATTCTGATGGACTTTTCAGAAAAATGACGCTCACAAAATGACACTGCGGGGGCAATGGAATTTTAACTATCATTTTGATTTTGCCCGACAGACTATTTGCTTAATCGCATCATCACTTCATATTGCACCATATGTAACTATGTGGAAGAATTTTCTGCTACAAGTAACCTTCTTTTGGGAGTATCTCATGATTAAAGCACGGACCATTGTGACATTTAAAGGAATTCAACCGCCTCTTACATGTACAGCAGCCATCCGATAGGTAACCAAAAGAATCCACATGCCTAGAACTCCTTTACAACGTTTCATATTTGCTGGCTTACATTCATGCGGGAGAACAAATGGGCTTACCTGTCTGGTACAAGCTAATCAATGTAAGCAATTACGTTTCTATTAGATTGCTGCTTCGCAGTAATACTTGTATGAATCCCCTCAGGGCATCGTCCTTTTGGCAGCCCTGGCCACTTTTTATGGCTTCTTTTTCGTGTATATCTCGTCCGGGTGTATAACCTAGTTACGGATGTTGAATTTTTATCATTTTCTACGAAATTAAAGGAAATGCTACTAAATACCCATCTTCAAACTGCCAAGTGGAAACCTTGAAAGTACTTCATTATTAATAATCTTAATTAAATCTTGGCAATTTTGGACGTATGTTGCATAACAAACTTTGGTGTATACATAGGTGAGATGTTGAACCCTCTGTCCAAAAGTGTATACTTGATTTCCCACCACGCGTTTTAAATATTTTTTGTTATAATATTCTCATCTTAAATTTAAACTGAGACAAGCAAAAATATATACTGATTATAAGTATCGATATTAGCAGAATTGGCATATTAATTTACGTTCAAAGTGGTAATCGCGGCAATCCATCAACATCCGTCGTTATGTAGTAACAAATTGAGCAGATTCGCGATGACGACGTTGGTTTGACGGATGTTCATACAATGCCGACTGCTGCTGTTTTCCCTTAATGACGGATGCTGAATAACGCGTTAGTATAGGGACAATCAACATCCCGTCACTTGTCGAACTTATCGCCGATTTGCTTCTTTTTTTTTTGGGTGCCGATATGATGGTTAACTTTTCCAATGTATTAATCCATTTTATTAAGTAATAATTCATGAATGTTAGCTAAAATAAATTTTCCGTTGTTAATTTTTGTTTCTTAAATCGATTTGTTTGTTTGAATCGTATTTGGTGATTTGTAACTGAGACCCTCTCGAGTTCGCTATTTTTCAATTATTTCTCAGAACAAAATTTGTATTTTGTAACATCCGTCACTCTTAATCCACCCGACGATATCTAAGAGTCCGCTCGCATGGATGTATTCTTATAAGTGCGATTAATCCATAAATAGCACATACTAGATATTTCAATGATCCTCATCATCTGATGTGAACTACAAAATGATCAGACTATAGACTACAGAATTAAAAAAAGACCATGTACCCCCACAAAAATACTATATGGCTTCTTAATGGCTTCTTTTTTTACTTTGTATTTTTCTAAGAGTACACTCACATGGGTGCATTGCTTATAAGTGCAACAACCATAAATAACATACTCGATATTTCATTGATCTCGGAATCTGAACTTGAGACTAGCACAAGAAATTAAAGGAAAAGCTATACCAGGGCCACCCACCCAACAACATTACTATTTACTATAGCACACTATTTCAAATTAAAAATCTGTGAAGTAGGGCCTGCTAGCCAACCATGTCATACTACAAATGGCAGTTTGGTTTGATTTTTGAATGACTTCAAATGGGTTGGGTGATTATAGAACTCACACAAGATGGGTGGGGCCTGGCGAAATGCTTGCTTTTCTCACCAATGACTTTCAAACTATGCTTTCAATTTAATTGCAGCAAGAGTAAGATTTGTGGGTGGGGAAGGTCTGTTACCCCTATAAAACGGACCGCAAAATATAACAACATTTAAAAAATTTGAACCAAGACATTGATTTGCATGGGCATGGTTTCCAAATTGGTTGTTTGTTGGTTTGTTTACTTCACACAGCTGTTTCAAAGTCTCACTTATTATACAACCAGATAAAACAAAAATTATCGCCGGCGACACACTTTGACAAACTGATTTGGATATTTAGTCCACTAGTTTCATCCTGTGTAATTTTTACAAATTTCATTGCGGCAAACATGATTTTCCTTAAAAATATCTAGTTTTTCATGTCTTTCTATAAAGAGCATGGGCAATAGCGGGCCTATAACATAACAAATCCAACCTCTGTAGCTATATGGCAAGATTCCGGTGATGGATTTGTCTGATTTTTGCCAGATAATAGCTCTTGCATGTACCACTGCTCATCAGTTGTCAAAATGCGTCGCCATTGCTTAAAATTGTTCTAAAAAAATAAAGAGACAATTTGCATTGGGTCAAACATCTGTGACTATGCTACCATGACCAAATTTAAGACCATTTTAAAACTTCCCTTAGCTTTCTACATGTGAGACCCAGAGGGTCTGGTTTGTGACCCTAACAGCATAAATAATGACCTGTTGCTTCCATATGCACACATGCTTTGTGCTCCTGAACCATAAATGTGGACATATTGCAAAAAGATGAAGGTTGAAAAATGTAGATGGTGGACTGGTGTGTAGCTTTTTCCACTGATTGGCAGCCATTTGTTTGGTATTTCCCTAATGATCTCCAATGCATTCGTGCTGCGGACCAGGAAACCAACACTCATTATACATACTTTGAAAAGGTCAAAATCAAAACACCTCATAGGTGCACTTCATCACATGGAAAACCACCTAATATTGCCAACTAGTTTGGACAAATCAGTTGGTGTAAATGCATGATGTTGTTTAGAGAAGTACGTAAAGCATTTTAGTATTTTTGCACATACTTTGCAAAACAACCAATATCGTCCCAAATGAACAGATCGTTTTGTCATGTTACCGAAATTCACATCTGAGTTTTGCTCTTCCGGGTCAAATGCACATATGAGGTTCAATTTACTGCCCCACGATAAGTGGCATAAAGTGACGCCCTTTTTCGTATTTCACTATTTATCGACATTTATCAAAACAAATTTAGTCTTCATTGCAAGCAAAACCCAGCATCAATATCTGAAGCATTACGTGACAATTTAAAGTTCAATCAGGAAATGTAAAGCAAATAAATTTACCATTAAAACCATACAATCATAGAGTTTAGTGTGTCATGGGATTACAGTATTTATTGTGGTCCATCAACTGAATCTACACATACTGCAGTATACATAGGTGGCTCACAAATATTACACTCATTTTATTTGAATTTTTCTACCGCAGTGAAAAATCTACCAAAGATACCGACGATCCCTATAATATCTATATATTTCACCTACTAGAGAATTTGAATTTTGATTTTTGAACTTTGCATTTGCCGGATTTATCTACTTACATATGTACCCTTTTTTCACTCTGTCCACGGACTCACGTTTGTGGAAGTTTGGCCAAAGAGACTTTGGATTAGTCTACACAGTACTATACATTCTTTGCTTGCTTTGATCATTTGTGTAAACCTCATCAAGAAATATCAACGATTTCATTTGTTCTGAATCAATACAATCATGATCTACACCAAATTTTTGAGCAGACTTCAATCAATGTTTCGAAATTGTTTCCATATCTTTTCACGGAACTGATGCAAACATGTAGCAATCCTGTGCAATACAGCCGGTTGACCCACTTTTTCCGCCGACTCCTTCATAACCTGATGGGGGAGGGGAGTTACTTTGGGGAATCAATATTTGGACATTACAGACATTGAACGTCCATCTGCGTTTCCCTTTGCATCTCAATCTTTTCCTCTCCTTCCCTCTCTTTTCTCTACTCCTTTTCTGCTTGTCCTGTTCCCACTTTCCTGTTTTACCGCTAGCTTAAGTTTTTTCTGGTAAGGTCCATATGGGAGGGGGAAGTGCCTCCCCTTCCCCCTCCTGCCCCTGTTACGCTACTGTCATTAACTATTGTTAAGAAATGTTATCAATAACAGCTGTTACGGATTATTAAATGGTTACTTTAGAACAAAATACAAAAGTTATTAAGCATTTAGATGACAGTAACTCAATGGCTTTTGCTGCTGTGGACGTGAAGAATTGTACAACCGTGGTCAATATGGTTTTTGGCAGCTTTCCGTCAATTTACCATATCTCCAATATGCGAAAAGGTAAACTTTAGATTTCTTTACCAATGATAGTAGATATAATGAGCTATTGTTTTCGTGTATAAAAACCAATTTCTAAACTTGTTAAATATTTTTAATATTTTTCTGAAATCGAGTGTAAATCTTTTTGACTCACCCTGTACATGTATTAAACATGGACATGAAACTTGGAGGGTGGGGTTGATTGTTGATGCTAAAAATCTTAAAGGTCACGGCAAGGTCATCAGGGGTCATTTAAGGTCAAATGAGGTCAAATGGGTAAACTTTGGTGTATCCAGACGAATCTTGGTAGGCGAGGTCGATTATTAATGCCGAAAATTTTAAAGGTCACAACAAGGTCATCAGGGGTCATTCAAGGTCAAAGGAACCGCAAAACACGAGGGTCATTCAAGCCAGGTGATCGCGAAACCCGGGGGACCGCCTAGTATGCATTAAACACAGACAATGATAACCACTCAGTTAAATCTAGCCACAGCCAAAAATTAGCATGAAATCTCAATTTATCAAAAAAAAAAAAAAAAAAAAACCGCCGTTTAGACCAAGCGGTTTTTGTGACTTTAAATGGTCAAATAGCTGTTTTAAATCGGCAAAAATACAGCTCAGGATTGTCTGCAGTGGATAATCTTTGTTGGTAACTATAGAACACAGTTTGGTGTTTAAAATGGTGCACAAATCAGAAATTCGTGTAAAAACAAAAGCACCAGGGTTGACACTACCCTTAAACATGGACATGAAACTTGGAGGGTGGGGTTGATTGTTGAGGCTAAAAATCTTAAAGGTCACGGCAAGGTCATCAGGGGTCATTTAAGGTCAAATGAGGTCAAATGGGTAAACTTTGGTGTATCCAGACGAATCTTGGTAGGCGAGGTCGATTACTAATGCCGAAAATTTTAAAGGTCACAACAAGGTCATCAGGGGTCATTCAAGGTCAAAGGAACCGCAAAACACGAGGGTCATTCAAGCCAGGTGATCGCGAAACCCGGGGGACCGCCTAGTATGCATTAAACACAGACAATGATAACCACTCAGTTAAATCTAGCCACAGCCAAAAATTAGCATGAAATCTCAATTTATCAGTCAATACCTCACAGATGCTAATAAACTACTAGTCATTGACTATTCATCATTATCAAATCCTAACTTCATCTTCTGACACTCATCCATTTTAACAGTATGCTTGCAATTTATTGGAACAATACATCATCTACCATCTGTTTAATAAGCTCAATACAGTGTATTAAAGGTCATATGGTGTGAAATGGATTCAAGAACAACTTTTCTCCCTTCCTTTTTGTAGATTTCATAGGTATTGGCAGATGAAATGCGCCATTAAACACCAACCTATCCAAGAATCATGACTTTTTACCTATTAGGGTAGGGGTTCTCAATAGGCGGCCCACGGGCCAAATCCGGCCTGACAACATTGATTTTTGGCCCTCGACTTGCTCTAAAATATAAAGGGAAACATAAGAAATACAGATGTATTTGGCCCTCAAGTAGGGAACTTTCAAACGTGTTGAGCATTCTCTGGCCCTTCAGCTAATATAATTGAGAACCCCTGTATTAGGGTACCCTTCCTTTTTTCCAGGTAAGAGGTACCCTAATGCCTCTTGGGCAATTTAGTGAAAAAAAACACAAGTGCCTTTCCTTGCCTCGCAAGCAGAATAAGTTCATTTAGGTTGCTTTTCCATGCCTCTGTGGCATTTAAGGGTGGGCATATTTCACTATTTGCACTTCTATACCTCCAAGGCAGTTAGAATCAGGGCACAAGGCTCATGGAGATTCAGAGAGTTACAACAGGTAAATGCAACTGAGCAATAAGGAAAGGCATTCGGTGCCCTTGCATGCTTACTGGGCATTAAGTGATTCAAAATTCAGATCATTTTTGAAGTATGCAGAATGCTTCTCTAAAGGCTAGGCTTAATTAGGTCAGCAGGCAGGATAAAAACTTAGGTTTTTTGGTTTGCCTCATTTGTCAGATAAACCTCAAATGCTCTCAGTAGGTGTTTGACATCCAATCAAATAAAATTTAGAGGAATTTTGTTCTGCAGAAAATGTCTTCATGTCCTTTTAACTATTTTCCAACAATAAAATGGATCTAACCTAGAAAATTGATTTATGTAAAAATTGATTAATTGCAAGTGGTAGGTTCCTGACACAAAGTTGTTTACGGTGACAGATATGATTATACCACACTTCGATTACACTAGTTATGAATTCCCCACCAATTCACATGAATATTTATAGTTCATCCGCAATTAATTGGCTAGTACGCAATCTGAACCATTCACTTTAATCAGCTCAATGCACCATACCTCAAAATGTCACGTTTCATATACATTATGCTAGATCTACTATTGCATTCATTGATGTGCACTTTGCAATTTGCACATCGATACCCACATAGAGCTGTTTTGGGCCACCAGAATATCAGGAAAGAGCCTGTTTACATCAACATGGACTGCAATATAAATATTAAAGAGACACTGGCAAATTTGACAAATAGTGCACCTCAATATTTTTCCAAATTGATATTTTTGCATGGATGTTATAAATATGCAATAGCCTTCACCTGAAATGATCAGCACCCTTATGGGTAAACAGAACGATTTATAATAAAATAGCTCCTGCAACATTTATTCAGAAGGACGATGGAAATGGTGTTTAACACAAGAAAACACATGCTGGGGAGCATGTGTGGTGCAGCGGATAAGCGCAGGACTCATGATCATAAAACCATTGTAAATCGTAAGTTCGAGCCCCGCTGGAGTCAACGTGTTTGTGTCCCTGGGCAAGATACTTAATCTCAATTGCCTCGTTTACCCAAGCGAATCTGGGGAGCTGCTATGGGGAATATTACAATCTAAGTGCTGATAGGGATGTGCGCTTGGCCAGCTGCCGGCCTAGATGAAGCGAAATGATTGTGACGATTTCCTGACGGCAGCGTAATAATAATAGGCAACAGTGCTTTGTATCCTTGGGAAAAGGCGCTTTACAAATGTCGGGTATAATTATTATTATTATTATGCCGGAGTTGATTCCCACGGCATGGACCCGGTTTGATTGGTCTATGACCTTTGTGGTTTTAATATCAATGAGTACAAATCTATGATATTCATGGGATATACACACTTGTTGATTAAAGTTAGACTACAAATTACCTGGATGTCTTTACTACTACTAAACCAAAGTTTTAAATCCGGTTTTATCCCCGTCAACGGGGGTGGCCGGATTCACCTCACATTTGCAGCAACCGCCCTGACTCCTTCCTTCCACCTCACCCGATTCAATGCATCTTCCATCCTCAACCCAAACAACCCCCCTACTCTCCTCCTCCACTTGTTTCTTCCATGTCTTCTTTGGCCTCTTATTAATGTCTATCTGTTTTGGGGTATGTTATATGTAAAATATATCTGTATTCTTCCTATGGCCT
>JAMKCH010024938.1:0-18532 GCA_023653785.1 Ophioderma brevispina | reverse complement strand
ATGAAACGCTGCAGCTTAAGCATCTCAACAATAGAAACGGTTATCTTTACGGAAGCACCCGCCTGTTTTTTTTCCAAGATTTTTCCAGTCTCAGTTCTCCAAGCCTCCATAGCGCTGGAAAAGCCAAGCGTCAGTAGTGCTGTAGGAATAAAGCTGGTCAATCAGGTAATCGGCCAATACCATAGTCCCGTTAGTTAACCCAGGCTGTCTCCGGCCTCGCGTCCAAGCTCGAGTTCGCTGGGAACTAGACCGTCTCCAGCCTCGCATCCAAGCTCGAGTAACTGCTGATAAATCCAAGTGGAAACCCATGCTGGGGCGACTCTGGTAGGCCTAAAATTAGGGACATTAAAACCGTGCTGGAAGACATGGTTACTCCTGGGCTATCCGTATGGTACCACGTGGAGGTGGGGTTTGGGCTGCCCGGGAACACATCCTGTATTCGGTTATACGGGCCTTACCAGACCAGGGTACGGTTGTTATGGATCTGTCGCAAGCAGGACTGTATTCAAATATAAAAGCTGTAGGTCACAGAATGGCATTTCTACAGGTGAATTCCAGAGAACCATGATACTGTCCAATTTGGGATCCCAACAATATAGCAAGGGCATCTGAGGGTTCTTTATTTAACGAAAAATAGTAGGTCTATTGTTCCTTCTAACGTTAAAATTATAAACGATATGTATTTAAAATGGTACTGGATAATTAGAAACAAAAATTAGTATTAATCTTTGCACGACGTATAGCAAGATAAATGCGCTCAAAACACACCATGCGAGAATATATGTCGTCTGGAGGTGTGTTCGCTTTGCTTGTTTCGAATATGCTCGCCTGCGACTCGACATGGTCAGAAAAGACACAAACCCCCCCCCCCAAAATAACAAGCACGCCTCCAGACACCTGTTTTTTTATATTCGCGAATGGTCGTTTGAGCCCTTTATCTGAAGCATAGGCGGTTGTGTGTGTGTGAAATTAATCATAGTCCGACAGGTATCATAGTCCGGGCTCCATAGACAACCGAAAAAAGCGTGAAACTAATGTTGCGTGAAGGCAACTGAATCGATGGCCCCATTGTTCACCATTGTTCCGGACCTGTGAGCCCGGGCGACTATATCTCCTGCCACACCTGAATTAGGTTCCGGGTTGGGAGAAGCGATCACTAACCATGATCATTGTTTGGTCGGTCCAGAACAAAAGCTAGCAGACGCGAGGTGAATG
Source organism: Ophioderma brevispina (assembly GCA_023653785.1). NCBI lineage: Eukaryota > Metazoa > Echinodermata > Ophiuroidea > Amphilepidida > Ophiodermatidae > Ophioderma > Ophioderma brevispina. Next base: position 17,317 of record JAMKCH010024938.1, on the reverse strand, counting down.
AAAAAAACAGTTAGGCTAGCGGCAGATCTCATAGCGGGTTACTAAAGGTGTCGCCTCCCGGGAAGTACATATAATTTTCCTGAATAACTCTCTAGTATTGTTAAAATATCACTTCTAAGCATGTTCTCACGACTAGTATGTGCACAATTTCTTAAAAATTAATACTGTCATCTCCTTTTTCCTGAATATTAGTGACCAATGGATGTACACCAGTTCCATTGACTCCCAGCAAATTGGCGCTATTTGATAAGTAAATCCGTCAGTAGCCATAGGACAGACAATGGACTTCATATTCTCTGTAACTGCAGGAGCCATGGTATTGTCCCATTGGCATTTAAAACCTTTCGTTATGACCAAGGGGGTGAAACGCATTCAAAACAGTCGTCCGTGATGGGCGCTGACATTTGGAATATCGCACGGACTAATTATCCGTTGGGTGCTTGTATACAACATTAATGTCAAGTTCGAACAAAACAATCCGCACAAAAGATCAGTGTTGGATGTGGGGGGTGCATTGGGTGGTTAAATTTTGGCCACACAACGAATGAAATGACACATCAGTCGTTTATTGTAATAAACACCGCCCTCAATGATACATCTTTTCACCTAAGCGCGCTTGCATTATGAGGAAAAAAGAGTATCTCGAGCACAATGATCCAGGACCACTATTATTACACATGGCCACCTCTAACACATACATTAATTTGTATCACTACCGTTTAGTGGATATGCAAAGCGACACCACAGTATGTGGAAGAAGCGGAGGCAGCCATTGCTTTCTATTGTTGGTACTCTATGTTTCTTTGTGGTCGGCAAAACATGCGAGACGGTGGATTTCTAAAGAATACAGTAACGTTTTGCCTCTCTATATATAGAACCTCTATGGTTATGAACACCCGATTAGATTGAGCTATAGCATCGCTCACGAATAAAATAAAGCTGGGTTTTCTGCGAGTCAATCACTTTGACCGTTATATTTCATCATTTATTCAAAAAGTGGAAACGAAGATGAACAAAGATATGAAAAAAGTGGTTGCTTGGAGCTGTGGACCTGGGCAGAACCAGACCCTTAACTTAATCATGTTAACCTCTTTTCTATTCAATTTAAAAGTTTGTTCGGCACCGGTTTTACCTGCATTTACTATAGGTGAATGATTTTCGATTTCTGCTAAAACGCCGGGGTAAGGCGTAAGGTAAATTGAATAGAAATTGGGTAGCACGGCAAGTACGGGTTTGGCTATACACAAGGGATGTGTAGTTCGCAGTTTGCCAAACAACTTATCCCCATGAGTTTATGCCAATCGTTTCCCTTTCATCGAATAAAGGTGAAATATGAGGAGGTCTCAAAGTAGTTAACTGAACCACACAGGAGGAACCTCTAAACTGTATTATTCGTGTGAAAGGGACAGTTAATTGTGTTCCAAATCGTGGGCAAATATAGTTAATCTAAATCAGGGTGGTGGTGGTAGTATGACAACTGGAATATTTTAACTACCTAGATAATAAGCATGGTTCTGCAGAGTTCCAGATGAAAAGAAAAAGGAAATCTGAGACCTTTGTCCTCTGCATAACGAGCGAATTTATGATCAATAGCCATTATTTGCTGTTGTAGTCAATGAATCATGATGTACATAGTTGGTCAATGTTATTCAGGGCAAAAATTTAGATGACCATAATCATTTTCAGAAGGATGTGCACATACTAGACGTGAGACACACGTTGAGATGCATTCTATATATTCTCGACAATTATTTCGGAAGAAATTATGTACTTCCCAAGGATGGCGCCACCTTGGTCTTATCCGAGCTCTTTTTCGATTTTTGTGACAATTCTCTGGCAAAAAAAAAAAACAAGTTTACCTATTCTCACATTCTTTCAGGCTTGTGAATAATCTGTATTACGACGGACTCTACAGAGTACCCTCGTACTTGGAGTACGACACGTGCCTTCTGATCTCAGGGGCTGTTGAAATCCCAGGGTAGGTGTTTTTTTTTTTTTTTGGGGGGGGCGGTTGATTGCTATGAAATCGATGGGGAGACGATAGCCATATGCGTCTCCATGTGTTAGGTGGGTAGCTTGTATTCTAAACAATTGTAATTAGTAGTTGAATTGGTGATTTCCCCGAAGGATGATTTTAAAGGTTAATTAAATTTCTTTGCCTAGAATATGAGTGCTTATTATTGTATTGTTATTCGAGTAACAGTCCGGTAATTATTGAAACAGCCAAAAGGATACATGTCCAGATAGTAAATTTACCAGCAAAAAGAAGTTTGTGCTTCAACCTAGCGAAGTAACAAGGCGAAAGCGTATTTACGCGATGCGTAAAAATGTCCCGCCGAATTTCGCGATTGCTAACTGGAACTGACAACTTAAATACACTAATTAAAAATTGGGATAATTAAAACATAACTCGTCAAGAACTCATCCATAACTCACCCAAAAAATAACTCTCAAAACATTATCGATGAACTCCACCCATAAGTCGCCAAAAAATAACTTAGGATAAGTAAAACTAAGAATAAATCACAAAAAACTCTAAAACGTCATTCACACAAAAAATCTATAGCATTAATAGTCTTTCATGAAAAGTTTCCTAAACTGCAACTATCATGTTCACACAAAAGATGTATGACATCATGCTAGCGAAGGAATTGTTGCACATCCGATGTATCGTTCAGCGAAAAATTATTGCACATATTTATTTAATTAGTCATTTGCCATACCTAAGCCGCAAACAAACGCACCCCCCATATCAGTTCACACAAAAGATGTATGGCATTAACCTTTCATGTAGCGAAGGGAATTTTGCAACATCCGATGTACCGTTTCAGCGAAACATTAATGTTCATATTTAATTGCTCATTTGCATACCTAGCCGCATATATGTCAGGCACCTTTCCAAGTGTGAAAAAACACTGCATGCCAAAATGTACTTCATGTGGGCAAAGGAATTTGCATATCGAGCTACCGTTCAGATGATCACATTAATTATGCAATTATTAGCTCATTTGCATACTAAACCGCCTTAGAACATTGCACTTTCAAATCGCAGGAAGAAACGGTGCATGCATTATGCACTTTCAAGAAGCAAAGGTATGATAGTCTTTCATGTAGCGAAGGAATTTGCATATCCATTTTACCTTTTCAGTGATACATTATTATGCATATTAGCTCATTTGCATAACTAAACCGTCTATATTCCCCACGCACTTTCAAATTGCAAGGAAACGATGTCTGCCAGTATGCACTTATGTGCGAGGAATTTTGTGTGTCCATAAAGGGGTTTTCCAAGATACAGTCATCAGGGTTAAATTTTTATCACCGACATCCATGTTAACATTTTTATCACAACTTTTCCAGGTTAACATTTTCTCACATGACATACTGACACACGGGCGGAGCCCATGTTAAGTCCTCTCCTAAACTTCGTTCGGCGGGGACATAAACTCAACACAATAGAAACATAATTTTTCACCAGGTCATTATATCTTAAAATCCTGCCAACAAAGGACCCCAACATTGACACACATGATTCCTTCAATACTATAAACATTCATTGACCAAGCAGTTGGCAAAACTGAACAACAGTGAAATGCCTGACTGGAACCACTTGCTGTATCATATGTCCTGGGCTTGGAAATTTCAGCAAGGTAAGTTTCAAAGCTAATGAATGTTGATGTCTTTTATCATCAATAGGTGTGTCCAGCATGCGCTTATGGAGCATTTAGTGCATCTGCTCTCATGGCTGTTCACCAGTTTCTGATGCTGTATTGGGGAGATTGTTCCACTCTTCCTGTAGGTCGCTGTGAGTGTTCGCACATTAACATGCGGAATCTGCCTTGCTGAAACACGTCCTCTGAGCCCATCCCACAATTGCTCAATTGGATTAAGGTCCGGAGAGCAAGAGCATCATGGTAACACTGTCGCTTTTCTAGGAACGTGTTGTAAGCTGAGCTGTGTGGAGCCTGCCATAGGGCGTAAATCCGGGGGGGGGGGGGAGGGGTAATATATCCCGCAATATTTTATGAGGGGGATGGATAATACGACCTCCCCCCAATTTGATGCCCGTTCGGCGTTTTGACCAAAATCACCTCATATTTGACCATTTTAGTTTAAAACTGGTACATTTCAGCGCGCTTCGCGCGCGTTTTGTTCTAATTAAATCACTTTTAACGATTTAGCTTCTTAAAAATGCAAAATTTTTTAGCGCGCTTCGCGCGCACATGTGCTAGTAATGGAACTTTTCGGCAAACCCCCGTTTCATTAATAATTTTCATCACCTCCATCCCCCCAATGTCAAAAAGAAATTACGCCACTGAGCCCTGGCTTGTCCTGTTAACTGTTGACATCAATCCAGAAAAGTGTTCCTTGTCTGCACATTTCACTTTGTGTCAGTTTGGCACTGCTTGGTCAATGACATGTTTTATAGTAGAGTATTGAAATAACCTGTGTGCAATTTTGTTCAATTGATGGGCCAGGAATTTAATATATGACATTTGGTGAAAAAAATGTTCAATCGCCGAATTACAATCAGCATATGTCTTTGATTTATAGTTGTAACCAGCGCGGATCTAGGGAGGTGGCGGAGGGGCTCGCGCCTCCCGGTAATTCTGCAAAATCAGCCCATTTTGGTACAATTTTCAGCTTCAGCCCCCCGGTAATTTTGACGTTTTTCAATCTGGATTGCCCCTGTAACAGTAACCGTCCGGTTGTTCTCGGGAGTTGTGTGACATCAAAACACATCAACACACTCAGCCTGAGAAAATATGGTGTACTTGGAATCTTTTTGTCCCGTATATAGAACCTTAAGTTGTGTAAAGAACCTGTAGAGTAAAAATAGCCTTACACTTTCTTGCAAAATACATGAACACCCACAAATTTGAAGGCCCAAGGACTATTAAAAACTTAAAAGGTTTTTATAGAACCTTTTAAAGTTATTTATTATAATACAGGATGGTTCCTAAGTAGAAAAGTGGTATTTTTTTAAAAACCAAAAGTTTAAAAAAAACCCCACTCCCTCCCCAAACACCGCAACACCCCCAAACACCTCAGACTCATTAGATAATTTTAATATGTAATTAAAATATATAATAATTATATTGTTGTTTATTTATCAGCTTTTGGGATAGGCAGAACAGTTGTTGCAATGATTGAAAAGTTGGTATTTGATCGTCTTTTGGTATCATCTACATTTATGCTGCCGAATGCTTCCCCACACCAGTCAGGTAGGAACCGACTCTTGGCAATTTGATAAAAGAACATTATACAAGAGTGCATTCGGAGTTTGTTCTGGATAAGTGGCGTTGAGTTATTATAGGTTCCATGCTTTTTGTATAATGAGAAAATTCATGACCATAACCTCTCCCCCTCGACTTAAATGTGTGCATTTGCAATTTAATTGTGTACCGTAAACGGACAGAAATTACAACACCTATTAAGCACCCCTATACGCTCACGGTATTGTTTTGTTGCTCCATTATTTCCAGGGATGTAGAGTTAGAACAATAACCTCATTCATAAATGTACGAATGGAGACTTTTTATGCACGTCTCCATTCGTACATGTACGAATGGAGGAGTGTTTTGTTCTCTAACACTACAATGTATGCCAAAAATAAGGAGTCTGAATAATATACGGTATATATACCAAACAAAAATTATGGAAAATATAATATGTTGGACCAAACCCACTAATTAACTCAAAAGAAAATCCCCATTAGGCCTATATTTTTTTTTTTTTTTTTTTTTTTTTACATTATAAAGGGCGTTGTAGTGTTGTGCCAATTGCAGTAGAATTTACATTTGGGTGTATAGCCCAGGGCTAGGATTAGGATATTTTCTTTTGTTTTTTTGTGTTATTTAATTCTGGCTTTTATTTTCTCTTTATTTTGTTGTCGTGGCGTTTGTTACTTTAATCTCTCGACATGCATCAGTGTTAATAAATTGTTCATTTCATTTCAGTTACGTATTGAGATTTGTGTTAATACGTTAATATCTAATACAGGTATTTTATTTTCATATTCATTTTTGGTCTTTAATTTGTTTTGTTTTTTTTTGTTTTATGTTTGTTTGATTTTTTTGTAATTAGGCCTAAGGACTGCTTTACCAACTCCACTCACGGTTGAGTTTGATCTTGAGCTTATCCTTAACTTTGTAAACATTTCTTAACATCTTGAAGATCCCTTTTAATTGTAAGAGTAAAACGAGTTTCAAATCATGATTGTGGAACATATTCAATAAAATTTATTCAGTGGGGAAAATAAACACTTTTTAAAAAAAAATCTGTTTAGAATTTCGTTACACTTTTAAACACCACGCGTTCTAGTTAATCAGTCACAACGTTGTAAAAGGAACGTTTAATCTAAAGGGAGCGGTCAATACTTATTCGGGGGAGGGCAATGGAGGATTCATTTGTTTTCCAAAAAATACTTTTCCTTGATTTTGAGATAGATCTCCATGTTAAAAGGTTTATATTCGCCCTCTCTCCTTGATGAAAAGGTTCATATTCACACCTCTTACTTACCGTTGGTTTTTCGGATTCCCCTCAAAATCTCCATTCCCCTCCTCCTCCATAATAAACAAACTTAAACACTTTGATTTATAGCGTGAATGGTACGGGACACCATTCGATTCGGCTTTCAATAATATCAATATAATAAGATACTGATGGTACGTTTTATTTAAAAGTAAAGCTTACACAAAGAGTTATGAAATGACATATTCCTACCTTTATTACCTCCGTCTTCGTATAAGACAAGATTTAGCAGTATTATCAATGAGAAATGTTATTATTTCCACTAGTTTCAAGTTTGTCTCTTGTTGTTACGCTATTCCATTTGCAAAATCGCTTAGTTCAATCACACTCCATACGTACGTTAATAAAATCCCAGATTCTCCCGATTGGTTGCGTCGAATACTGTTGATAGTGTTTTTTATCTCCTAGCTTTAGGGTAATCCAAGAATTTGGTACAGAAGTGGAGAAGTAAATATTTCCCATCATATAGATCACAGGTTTTGGTTTAAAATCAATGTATTTAATGTATATAGTTATCCTTGTGTGTTCACTGGAAAGTTCCTGAAGTTTAACTTGTAAAAAAGCCCCAATAGTAGCTTAGCCAACAATCCAATTCATCATAATGCACCCAAAAACATTGTGTGTTAATGTACAAGTGTCTCTTCGCTTAAATACCCATTACTTTATAATTCCAAATTTGACGTATAGATTCCTGATGCCCAATATTTTAGTTTTCAATAAGTACGAATCCCAGTTTCGTTTGTCGTATCCTGTATTCAGGATAAGTTCATGGGCGTTTGACTTGCAATAAAAATACAGTTGTACACGGAAAAACATTGCATTCAAGATTCCAGAGGCTATTATTACCATCACTCCAATGGACTAGGAACCAGAAACTACATTGGGTTTGAACTATTATCCTCGCATTTGGTCAGCAAATTTCATGGACATTAATGGCACTTTAAAGCCCATGCCGCAATTACATCCAGGATTCTATCAAAGTTTTAAAAGTATTAGGTGTTAATGGCGTGTATATAGCTTTGTATTGTTAAGCTACGATTTCTTATCTCTGGAATTAACTAGGTCTGTCCAAAAAGCTAAGAGTGCTCAAAACAATGGGTGACCGTCCAGGTGTACGTTTTAAGTAAGATAATGACCTCGTTTTTCACGACATTCGTGCAAAACAAAATACGGCTTCGGCTTCGCCTCAGCCGTATTTTATTTTGCACGAATGTCGTAAAACTCGGCTATTATCTCTATCTTAGCCTTTGGATATATACACCACTATCCTGCATGCTGTAAACAACATCTTGGGTGATGGACATCTAAAATTTCTTTACTCCAACCAGGAAAATCTGACTCAAAACAACCTCCCCAACGGGCGAAAATCTTCCCCCAAACCGGGAATTTGACAGCACACCTCTGACAAGTGACCCTTGTTACCCCCCAGAAGGAAGCACAAGAAATAGAAGATACAAATATGGACCTAGGCACGACCAGCTCTTGCACCTAGTCAGGAAAAGCAGGCTTCAGTGGTTTGGGAAGGTTAAAATCGTTTGCCCTGCCGTTAGGCTTCACGTGCCATCAGTTTTTACATTTTACCACATGTGGAATTGATTTGACCAGCCTTCCCAAAACATTCCCTATTTTGTGTCCCTCTGCCAGACAGCTGCTGGTGTAGGCCTTTGTTCCATGTGCGGTCGTCTGGGAGGGCATCATTGCTCCTCTAATTATTGTTCTAGTAAAGTTGGATACCTCTACCACTTCTGGTGTTCGGATGTTCGTCGTATTGGCCCGGTTTTCTCGCCCTTTTGCTACATGAGACATTAGGGCAAGAAGAAATAGAAATACCGGGGGGACAATTGAAGAAGGGCGAACAACTTGGAGGTAAGTTGACTTCAGAAACTGGATCAATCCTTGGTTTATTCAATTTACGGTTAACTAATAAGTAAATAATGTGAGTGTGTGAGAATTCAATAACAAAATCACGTAATATGTTAAAGAAATGATACTTATTGTATTACGTGTAAGATTATGGTACTAGTAGGCGGTTAGTGCAAAAGTAAGAAGCCGTGTCTTTATTTTCCCTTGGAATTTATTTCGATCCATCCTCACTCTTGTTTTTTTTATTGTATACTCCAGTTTCCTCCTGCATGGCTTTAAAAAAAACCGACTCCTTCCATAAAGTACGGTTTTAATGTGGTTATCACTGATGAGTGAACATCTTTGTTTTAATTGTTCATTGGGAGTTTTACTTTCTGCAGACGGCCTGAAAATATTAAACGAATTATACGGTCAATATTCACGCCATAATGGCTAAGAGAACACGAATCTTAATTTAAGGTCTCTGGACTAGGAAGGTCCAATCGTGTCCTTTTTTAAATCAGTGCTTAGCCTAATAATGCATGGATGTCCTTTATTCCAGAAAAAGATACAGGATGCATTTCCCGTGAAACGACCAGCCTGGTGTCATAAAGACCTAGCCCAGTGTTCGCCATGGGTATGATGGAAGAGAGAATGGTATGCCAAAGAGTTTATCATCTGTCTCCAGTTATAAAAGAAGATGCTGCAACCAAAACTCCCTGGACGATGCACATTTTGAATGACAGTGCCGAAAGCACTCTAATGGAGGAATTGTCTCTATCCATCACGAAATTACTGTAACGAAAACCTGGATGAAAATGCATTTTCTAAAAACAAGGACCAGTGGCCTGAAAGCACATCTAATGAGCCACCACGCATTCACATTCCTTTATTTTAACTTGTCACTACAAGAAAGGCCTGGTTGCAAAATTATTTTTTAAATACAGGGTGAACCAACAAAGAACGTTTGTAATATTGTAGCAAATATTACTTATAGGTACAGAATTTAAGTTCACCTTTTTCTATATTAGATACTTTATATACGTTGTTTGGATTGTAACATTTAGCAAAATAGTGCAGTTGTTGCTTTTACGTAGTACCTATTTAATTAATGCAGTTTCCAAGCAATACTTTTATACATATTGTAGACAAATTATTTTTAAATGTTAGGGCAACATACAAAGAAAGTTTGTACTATTGTAGAAATTATTTTTTTTAAAGCAGGTACAGGAATTTATGTCCAATACCTTTTTTCTGCTTTTAGCTACTTTCATTATACGTCTGGTTTTAGTACTTCATTAGACGTTTATAATTGTTTGGATTGTACACATGTAGCAACGAGTGGCAGTTATAGGCATTGACGTATACCTATTAATCCATTTTTTGCAGGAGGCTATACTAGTATATTTACTATTGTAGCATTTTTTTTATATGTAGTGGTAAACATGTTAAACAAAAGTTTGCACTATTGTAGGCAAATTATTGTTATTAATGCAAACTAGATTTTGTTCACCCTTTTTCGTGTTTTTTTAGATACTTTATATACGTTCTTAATTGTTTGAATTGTATCATGTAGGAAGGGAAAATAGGTGCAGTTCATAGACATTGTAGTACACATTCAATGCATTTTCCAGGCAAGGGGTGGAATTTAAAGAGGTGTATCAATAACAGCGCCATGATTATAGAGTGATTCTATTTCGTGAGACAATGCAACTATTGTGTCTATTTTATAAGGATTTGATTGTGTTGAAATTCTTATTTGACAGATTGTTATTTTGTGTAATTTTGAATTGTTGTGATGCCCTTCTGAATCGGGTTGAACCGGATTCCAATGACATTCTTAAACACCATGGCCAGTTTTATAGTAGGGTGATATTAAATCAGAATCCAATTATAGAAGTTTGGGTTAGAAGGTTTGAAGATGTTTTTATATAGTGTGAAGTTGCTGAATCAAAATTTTGTGGTCCAACCTCTGGGAAAGGAAACTGTGGGGGGGAACTATGTAAAAAATAAGGGGTGTAAAAATTAGTACAGGGGTAAATTGGTTCAAGCCAAATTGTTGTTTAAATGTAAACCAATGTATTGTTCTCATTATAAGGATTAAAAAAGGTTTACACTTTGTCGAGGGTTCCGACCTTTAGTTTAAACAACGTACAGCCCTATAAGCGTCAAGGTCATCCTGGGGGGGGTGGTAAAAGTTACCAGTGCTCCGATTTGTGGAAATGGTTGTCAAAATGGTTCATCTTGCCTTCTTTTACAATGTTTGGCATTTGGTTTCGTAATTACAGGGGGCAAAATGTAACAAAGGTTTACATGGTCTATAGGGGTCACCATTGAAATGAATTTTCTGCTTCATTATGACCAGGGCAATAATTTGATACCGGTTTCAACAAAATCTGATTTTTTTGCCCCAGAATGACCTTGAACCTTGTCAGGGCTGTAGCAGTGTAACTAAAGGTCGGAACCTATACACACTATACCTTTTTTTAATCCTTATGACACAAATACATTGGCGTACATCAGTGGCGTAACAGGAGGGGGGTGCAGGGGCGGAAGGTTCCCCCCCTGACGACTTTGGCCGGGGAAAAAATTTGCAAAAATCATGCTAAATCAACCGGTTTTTTAGCCCTCTGACTGGGAAAAATTGGCCTTTTGATACGCCACTGGTGTACATTTAAACACAATTTGATCTGATTTCAAATTTATCCCCCTTATTTTACAAAGTTCCCAACATTTCCCAGAGGTTGGACCCAAACATTCTGATTCCGTACCCTTCAAACTATAAAAAAAAAATCTTCAAACCTTCTTCCCCAAACTTCTAGAATGGGATTCTGATTTATAACCCTACTATTATGTACAATGTAGGTATGCATTGAAGACATACCAGAACAAAACTTTGTTTAGATTACAACAATCAACTGATGATAGGTGTCACTTAAAAAATTATTAACTGGACTATCATTGTTTCAAAGCATCATGGAGGTTGTTTCTGATACAGCTGCTTTACTTAAGAATGAAACACACACTTTCTCTTCTCTGTATGATGTAGACTGCAAAGAAAGCAAGGGTAAAGAGACAACTATCAAGACTGATAGGAACATTCTACAGCGACTTCTGATGGCTCCCAAGGCAGGGCGTGTGGTAAACTTGGACCAAATTCTGCATCACAGCATGAACTTATGCCTGTGCCAATTTCTCTTGCTGCAATAAATGGGAGGTTACAATTAAACAGGCAGTAGCGGTAAACTTCGACTGGCAAATGAGTTGATTCACGATGTTCTAATCGGAGAAAAGGTTACATTAACTGGAACTACTTGCTTGGTAATTGATGGTCAAGCACTAATGACGGCTCTTGGAAAGCTTACCGGGATTACCACATTTGGTGAATACGCGGTTTCTTTTGTGAATTCAGTGTTTACCATTGGGGTGGAGTTTGAACGGATCAATGTATAACCTTTGACAGATACCAGCATGATTCAATCAAGACAGGAACCAAAATAAAACGTATCCGGGGATTTAGACCAATACGTAGGTTAATAGAGAATCGTGGCGTTCCTCTGCCGGACAACTGGTGTAGTTTTCGGACGCTTGGGGAACATAAGGCAAATCTTGTCGAATTTCTTTCACAGCAGCTCATGACCCCACAAGCTGTATCTATTATGCCCACTGCAGTTTGTTGTGGCTAAAGGATTTACGCAGATCACAGATGTGAAATCTTCAGATCCAGAGATGGACACCACACCCTTGCAGGCCAACCATAAGGCGGCGGATTCGCGTTTTGTGCTTCACTGCGTCAACACAATGCATGCAAAAATAATGTGGTGGTCATGACACTGGTGTACTTGTCCTACTAGTGGCTAATTTTGCAAAGAGGGCATGAGCCCTTAAATACCAAAATACATTCCAATCCATAGGTTTCAGCAGGATTTACCACCCTATCAATTGGAAGCTTTACTGCCATTCCATTCAATTACTGGTTGTGATACTATGCCAAAGCTTGCTGCCCACGGCAAAAAGGCAAGTGAACCTGGAAAGCATTTCAAACCCACAGCCAATTATTGACAGAGCTAAGCACAGGAGCTATCACCAAACAGGTTATCAGCGATGCAGCGATGTTTATTTGCCGTCTCTACAAAGTACCAGAGAATGTGGACGCATGTGACAAGGCACATACTTTTCTCTAAACATTGCCCACAGGAGAGACTGCCACCGACATTAGATACATTAAGGTTGCACAAAAAGCGCAGAGATTTTGTCACATCCTAGTGTGCATTCGTATGCAAACCGTCATAATTATTGGCAAACCAAACACTGGCAAGCTAATTGCTATATTTTCACATGTCTGAGAACCATTCTGAAATTATTTTGCTAATACACCAAGAACTGTTCAAACTGTTCAGTAAAAGTGTCTTTCGGAGAAACTTTTGCTGATTAACAAATTCAGACATATTTTAGATCAATAACTTTTTGCCGATTTGTCAATTTTAAATCAAGTGTTTTCACTAGATTCATGAAACTTAATCTAAGAAAAGCATTTTTTTTTCTAATTGCTAAGCATCTGGCTAGCCCTAACACTATAGCAGATTCAACCCATTGTGTCACCTCTAGTACTTTGACGAAGGTATGGGTATTGAATGAGAGGCATGTCCAGTGCGTGCAAATTAAATTCCACGCTATTGAAACAATGTAGTCTGATAGAGAAAAATAAATTCTATGCTTAATGAAAACATTCAAATCAACGTAAGTGCATTTTATAGCTACATTAACTCTCAAAACATTCTGATTAATCATATTTGCTTGAGTGGTATTCAATGTAACAGGTATGGAGAAGTACAGAACTCTTGTGGTCTCCCCTGTTAGTAACTGCCAAGCAGTGAACTAATCTCTACAACACCAAACACTGTTTTCCTTCAACATATTTTTTTAATATACCCATTATCATGACTAGATCTCAGGGCAGGCCTTTTCCAAGGTCTGCTTGGACTAAGAGTCATGTGCGAAATGTGGCGGGTTTTCCAATGCAAAAAGTAACATCATTACTGATTTGTGTAACAATCTCCAATGCGATGTCCTATGTCTGCGGGAAACCCACAGAGGAATCGATAACCACCGCCCAACCATACCTGGAATGGTTCTTGTCATCGAGAGACCACATCGGCAATATGGAAGTACTAAATATGTGAACACAGGCACTACAGTAGAAGCAACCTCAATGTTTGATAACAACAACATCAAAGTCCTCAGCATTGAGCTTAGCTCTGTCATAGTTACATCCGTCTAGAAACCTCCATCAGTAGACTTCAAGCATCCTCAACTCAGCCTTTTGAATTCCACCAAACCTCACTTCTTCATTGGCGATTTCAACAGCCATAGTACCCAATGGGGCTACAATGAAACTAACAAAGACGGACAAGCTGTCGAAGAATGGATAGACAGTCAACATCTACGTCTCTTTCACGACTCTAAGCTGCCGCCATCATTTCATAGCGCCCGTTGGAAGAGAGGCTACAACCCTGATCTAGCTATTGTTAGTAAAAACAAATCTAACCTGTGTAGCAAGATTGTTCTGGATCTTGTTCCACTAACTCAACATCGACCAATCGGTATCCAAGTCAACGCTGACCAAACAAAGTGCCTTTTAAGCGTCGCTTTAACTACAGGAAAGCAGACTGGCAAGGATTCACTGATGACCTGGATCAGAACGTGAAGAGGATTGCTCCAAAACCCCATAACTATGACAAATTTGCCCAACTAGTGAACAAGACTGCCCGGAGATTCATACCCAGAGGCTGTAGGACGGAATATATACCAGACCTTTCCAAGGAAAGTGCTAGAGAATATCAAGAGTATATCACCATGTTTGAAGCTGATCCTTTGTTGGCTGAAACAACTGCTAAAGGTGAGAAGTTTCGGAGAGGATCTACCAGGAAAAGATCAAAACCTGGCATACTTAATTGAATCCACCGATATGACCCATAACAGCAAGAAAACATGGTCTATCGTCCGAAAGCTCCGAGGGGATCCAACAGAACCTCCACAGCAGCCAAATGTCACACCCAACCAAGTTGCCCACCAACTGCTTTTAAATGGCAAGTGCAGCAAGAAGATCAAACTAGACCGTAAGAGGTTTAGTGGCGACCCTGGTTTCACTCGCCCCTTCAACATGGACGAATTGGAATCTGGTATTGTTAAACTTCAACCAGGAAAAGCAGTAGGCCTGTACAACATCTCAACTGAGCAGCTGAAAATCTCGGCCCAGTAGCAAAGGAATGGCTTCTTGAGCTCTACAATTGCTGCCTTATTTCCCACAGGTTCCCAAAGATCTGGAGGAAAGCACATGTTATGGCACTCCTAAAGCCTGGGAAAGATCCATCCAATCCCAAGAGTTACAGACCAATATCACTCCTTAGCCATACCTACAGGCTCTTTGAACGTACTCAACCTAACTCAGCACATTGAGTATGGTTTTGAGAAGGGTATGGTAACCGGAGCTGTTTTCGTCGACCTAACAGCAGTCTACGACACTGTTAATCACAGTGCCTACTCCATAAGATTCTGGAAATTACCAAGGACATCCGCTTGACTGAGCTTATCCGAGGATTGCTGGCAAACAGGATGTTCTTTGTTCAGCTAAGAGCAAAGAAGAGCCGATGGCGTAGGCTCAAGAATGGTCTACCACAAGGGAGTGTGCTTGCACCTCTCCTGTTCGATATCTATACCAACGACCAACCTAGGAGTGCAGGAACCAGTCGTTTTATTTATGCAGACGATCTTGGAATTAGCGCCGAATTAGATGCCGACTTCACAGTTGTTGAAGAGAGACTCTCCAAAGCTTTGAATGAACTCTCTCCTTATGAGGAAAACCACCTACGTACAAATCCATCTAAGACTCAGGTGTGTGCTTTCCATCTACGCAACCGTGAAGCCAAACGTCAGCTTAAAGTGACCTGGTCTGGAACACCCCTGGAGCACTTTGATAACCCTGTCTACCTTGGAGTTACCTTGGACCGCACTCTCTTTTATAAGACCCACAGCGAGAAGACGAAGAGTAAAGTATGTTCATGCAATAACATCTTGAACAAACTCACTGGCACAAGATGGGGTGCTCGCCCACGTACCCTAAGATCGACGGCACTTGCCCTGTGCTACTCATGTGCAGAGTAAGCTTGTCCTGAATGGGAAAGATCAACCCATGCCAAGAAGCTTGATTCAGCGTTAAATGCCTCCTGCCGGCTTATCACAGGATGCCTCCGTCCAACACCAACGGAAAACTTATACATCCTAGCAGGAATTGCTCCACCAGACATCCGTCGTAGCGTTGCGAGCATGCAAGAGCGTAGCTGCCAAGTATCTAATGTGAAGCACCCTATGTCTCGACAGATACCTGCTGCTTCTTAAGCAAAGTCCAACCTCTTGAAACAGTCTCTAAGGAGCTCAAGAGAGTCGCCTTGTGGAAAGAAAGACTTGCCATCAACCAAGTAACATCTATTGGCATTGAACCTGGTGAGCATCTCCCACCTGGAGCCGACTCCTCATGGGCTGAATGGCGATGCCTCAACAGATTGAGAACCAGAATTGGTCGATCTAAGGTTTCCTTGCAGAAGTGGGACTACCTGGAACCAGATCAGGACACTACCTGTGGTTGTGGAACAGCACCACAGACAATGGAACATCTCTTTGTCTGCCCACCGCTGGAGCAACAATGCACAAACAAGGACCTTGCGGAATTCAGTGAAGCAGCCAGACGTTGTACCCATCTCTGGCTGGATCATATTTGAGAACCACAGTGTTTGGACACGATAAGAAGAATGTAACAAGTGAGTTGATTGGTACTGAATTTTGAGCGCCCATGTTTTGGATACGAAGGAACACAAGTCTTTGCACTCTCTGTGTAAAAATGTCTCAACATCAAAGGCTAGATTATCTTAGTTTGTTCATGAAACTGGCGAATCGGGCCACACATTCTTTTTCTGCCTCCTCTCCCAACTAATTGATGCTGTCCAAAACTTCCTCTGACACGATGGGTTGAATCTAATATCGAAAATTTGTCACAAAAGAAATTTTGTTACAATTAGAATTATAGGATCCCTGATTCTGATTCAAGGCTACTGGAACACTCCCTCACATATGATATAGACCTACAATTTATGCTACCATTAGCAGGGTTCTGTTGTTTCACTCAAGTTAGGAACCTTTTCATGGTGCCATTTCATATAATGGATGAGACAAAAATTTCAAGTTCCAGTGGCACCGTTAGATTATCCAATGACAAATTCCACTCTTCAGTTTTTTGTACTAGGCAATTACCAACACTTCTGCATTAATCTGAATTTTTTTTAAAAATATTGGAACGCTCTTCAAAAATATATTGCCTTACTTGGCAATTTGGAAGCATAAATACATGCACACATACTGTTTTCAACCTCTCATTCACCTGTGGTATGCAATTCTATCCTCTTAAGTTATTCTTGAGGTAGTCCCTGATTAAGCATCTTCCAAACACCTAAAATTAGTTTGTCATACACACTTAAATGCACACACACACATTAATTGCAAAAATATTGATATACAGAATGTATCCACCTTTGTGCAATGGAAAGACTGATAATTCAATATGAACAAATCCAATTAATGTTAAAAATATATATATACACGCAATCAAACATCTTGTCTGTAAATGAATATAACTGCTTCATTACCGTTGCTGTATTTTCTACCTACCAGTACAACTTAGAATGCGACAGATCATGTTGAGCTCTACAAACAACCATTTGGTTATTGATAACTTTGGCCCTATCCTGTTGTTCACCCCATGAAGGTGCAAATTACTCTTAAACGGTACCAACCAGCTACACAGGTCTTATAAATATCCATGCAGACAAATGTACTGCACACAATGCTCACCTACTTTGTCTTGCTGAATTATTCTATCTAAAAGAAA
>JAMKCH010024937.1:0-53368 GCA_023653785.1 Ophioderma brevispina | reverse complement strand
ACGATCGCTTTGATAGCGGGATTGAAACTTCACGTTAAACTACAAGTCCGCTATCTTAGCGATCCTTAGAGGTTTCGATGACGGATCGACCATTAATGATGATGGCTCGATCCGTCTCCTAGAGGGGATGTTTTAATACACGACCTCCGACCAGGCAGACGGTCCCACCCTTGGCCTTAATACTGTCTTAGACTATGTAGTGAAGCCCCCGTTTGAACCAAGTGCCGAGGCATCACTTAAAAAAAAAACATGTCACCACTTATACAGTCTTCCTGTTCGCTCTCGCCTCTGGGACGATGCTCGGAGATCAGAATACTCTATGTCAGCGTCAGAATTCTCTAGGGACAGGGCCAAATTGTTCTTCAGGCCGATTTTCTGGCGAAGAACGGTCATCCTCATTCCCGACACCTCAACAATTATCTTCCCCCGAATTGCATGTCACGCTCTTCGGTGCGGAAGATCGCCTGTGGTTCCTGTTCGTGCCCTTGAGTACTACAAACGTAAACGAGTCCGCTCAGGGGCCGACTCTCGTTTGTTTCTTAACACGCTTCCCCCACGGGTCGCGTCAAAAGCGACATTCTAGATGGATTAGCGCTGTAATTAAGGATTCCAACGCGGTGATAGGAGTTTCCCAAGCTCGAGCCCATACTGTTCGTAATATCACTTCCTCGTGGGCCTACCACCGCGGAATCAGCATTGCCGAAATTTGCGAGGCTATGTCGTGGAGGGCTCCCCCAACGTTTTCGTCGGTGTACTACAGAAACTTACAAACTCCCCAAGAGAACGTTCCGAGGGCACTCCTGCAGAAACAACACTTAATTCAACTTCACTATACATAAAGTCTCCATCCGGTGCCGACTGTGACGCTCGCCCCGGATTATTCCGTTGTAAGGTGGCAGCTATGTCCCCGATATTTATGTTAATGCCTTTAAGTCTTTAACATATGTTACTTTAGTGTTGTGGGTTCGCCTTGGCTGCATTCTGTTGGCTTCTTCTGAGATCTCATGCTCCACCTCCGACTGGGAGTGTGCTAGTCTGGTTTGCTTGAAATTAATTCATTCAACGGGGGTTCAAGAGCATATATTTCATCAACTTGGTTTGTCAAGGAAATCAGTTCAGTGTAAGATTTATTCAAAAACCATTATGTTTTATAAATCATTTAACTGGAGCCTGATTTCCTTTCCAATGTTGAATTCCCACTTCCAGGCCCGCCCCATAGCATGTATATCGCGCGTCCGTGGTGGCTTGAGCCAAAACGTAATTACGTAGGCTAAGGCGACCTGGTGTGACCTGGGGTCACTCGTCGGCCCAATTCTCTTTTAGGGGTGTTATTCTGGTAATTTGGGGCATTCCACTTCCTCAGAAAGGAATGCATATAGTTCAAGTCAACATTTTGCAAGGAATCAGGCTTCATTTAAATGTTTATCACTATGTGTTTTTGAAATATTCCTCCCACATAGATTGGTTTCTGATGTTGCACAAGTGAATAGATCTTGCAGGTCCACATGTACCTGTTCGTAATTGCTCTTGTTAAATAGTAGCACAGTTCATTAATGAGATATAATTTGCAATATATCATTGTGTGCTTCTTCAGAAAGCAGAGATGGACTTCAAATGTAACGGGAACGCTCAATTTTATGCATAAAACAATTGTCCCGGTGAAATGGGAACACTAACTATCCATTGTTGGTTGGATTATATACAACCACGTGATAATATTTGAATAACTATGGCCAAACTTTGACTATTCACCCATACATTTTTTTTTTATTTTAAAGACATTGACAGATTAAAACATGTAAAGCATAAGGCCAAAAAGACAAGTTTTGTACTCAGAGAAATGTTTTTAGGAAATGTTTAATGCAAATGGGTTGTTTCATTGGTTTTTTTTTTTTTTTTGTGTGGTGTGTGTGTGTGTGTTTTTTTTCACCCACTTTTTTCATTTTTTTTCAAGCGGCTTCACAGCCAATTTTCAGTTTTTTTTCTGAAAATTTTTGTTTTAAATTTTTAAGGGAGGCAAAACCTATAAAAAAAGATAATGCCCGAAAAGACCATTTTAAACAAATGCGCACGGTCTTCCGAGACAAACTTGTTTTTTTCTTGGCCTACCAGCTTTATTTTAATTAAGTGGATTGCTTGTTTCACTTGCGATTCAGTATGGGTGCGTGTATGGTTTGTTGAACAAGCAGTGATGCGTAATGGTTAACACTGTGATCATATTTCAAAGCAACAGCATCATAATCCGCTGCCACACTCCGGGGTTTTAAAGCAATAAATTAGTGGAAATTTGGGTTTTTTAACCTATATGAGTTACTTTTGTACTGTTTCGCCCCCATGACGTTTCGCCCCTCCTATGATTTTACCCTGGCATGCCCCTGCCATCCTCAGAAGTTTTTTCATTTTCAAGTTTGTTGTTTTGGGCCTTCCATATGTACAAGAACATATAAAGAGATTGTTTGAAAAGCATTGCTACTTCTGAAATAGGGTTCCTTAACGATTGAAAGGGTTATTTCTCATGTTTATGTATAACGGATGAGGACAAGCTTGTATTAATGTTTTGGAAACACTTATGACTGGCCCCAAGAAAGCCACCAATTGGTTTGTGTTTGTAGTCTATTATGTTAACCATTTTGAATCATTTTGGTTGTTCATGCATCCGGGGTCGCACACACCATTTGGGGGTCTAAAAAGAGAAAAAGAGGAGACTTTGGAATCAACATCGAAATTGCAAAAAAACCCATATATTTCAGGAAGCTATGTTCCAAACACAGCCAATGGCCTTAAGTGAGCCCTCTACCTCCCCTGCCCTTGGTTCGGATTTCCTCCCAGGATCCGCAACCCTGATCCTGCTACGCACATGGAGTTTTGCAATATTAAATGATGCTGAGCATGGTGTTAAGAATTCCCTGGCCAAGTCCCCTGTACCGTCCATTCAGCCTTGCATTCTGGGAATCCTTTCCTTCAATTTAACTTAAGGACCCCTTCATCAAGGTTCTTAAGGAATTTCACTACAGTAGTGTGGCTTGATGAATTTCGAGAAAAGTATTCACAAAAGAAATCACCCAAAGAGCTCATTTTAAAAATATAGCAATTGACACACAAAACCCCCTATAATTTGGACCCATTTGGCAGTCTCTCGCCCACAGACCCTCACTTTTTTTGCAATCCTCGAATGTCACTGAAGCCCCTGTGTTTGGAAGCATGAGCCTTTACACCCATATCCATTATCCTATGTTGAGCCCCCCCCCATGCACACAAGCGTGGTTTGATCGAGGAATAGAATAGTGTGTGGAAAGAATGTTTCATGCTCACAATAAATGATGGTCTTGGTAGTGAGACATAATTCCTGTGGAGTAACAAATTGACCGTTTTTATACTTGTATACCATCTTGTCCCCAATATTTACCTATTATTTCTATGCAATAAAAACTTATCAGGAAGGCAGTCTTAATGGTAAGAGGCTTTGACACAGAGTCATCAGGCATAGCATCTAAGTTCTGCATTCCCGGTACCCCAGTCAAGATTTAAAGGTTTCTCTTCTTTTTATGTTGTAGATTAATCTTTGCATGCAGGGAAACCTTCATATGTTGATTGACTCTTTTAAAATGTCATTATTACCTGATGTAGATAGAAATATTTATTGCCTAAGCCGCAATATCTTCACCAAAATATTCAAAGTGATCATTATGATTAAAATTTTATTATCCATGAAAATAACCTCGCGGGACGAAATCTATTACCAATTTGTACGCATTTACATGCGACCCTTTATATTCTCTCTGCTCCTTGCCCATTGTGGGGCTCTTGGCATACTCATTCCTGGCTGGACTGCTGTGCTGACAGCATCGAGTTACAAATCACATTGATGTTTTTCGGTGTGGGATTTATAATTTTGTATTCAAGTTCATGTCAAATCAATATTGGGACTACTTTTGAGCTTTTGCAACTGTTTTAGAGCTGTTTAGCTGAGTTGGTTTGCATTTATTCTGTGACGTATTTGTAGTTTCTGTCTATCAGGCCTCCAAAGTTATTTATAGACAACACTAATTTTATGCATATCAAGGCATAGGGCTTTACTGTTAAAACTGTAAACTGAAAGCTTTTATATAGTGAAGTGTCATTTGGTTAAATCTAGGCGTGAATGTTAAGAGAAAGCTGTTATGGAGCAGTTAAGTCTTATCCATTTCTGTGCCGGTAAAATCAGGCATGTGCCCGGGGTAGCTTTTGTGGCTCAAGCTCTCTGGGTTTAGGGGAAACATAAAAAAACAGCCTATTTTGGGCACATATCGCAGCTTCAGCCCCCTGGGTTGATGGTTTTTCTGGGTACACAGCCTCTGAAAATCTTAACTTGGGAAAAGGCGAGTTTTAAGTTATAACATTTCACAATGAGACCTCTTCTAAACACTATCATAACTATATTTAATAAAGTCTGACTCATAGATTTTGAACAAAAATGTTGGTGTATTTATTAAAATAGTCATTAGAAATAAAGATGCACTCCTAAAATGCCCAATTCAAGATTTGAATTGAATCGGATTTTTCATATCCTGCAGTAACCATTGTGTACTATACAGTGCCTAGGCTTACTGTGTATAACAAATTCTGGATCTGGAAACTTTAAACAAAGAAGAACTTTGAAACTTTGAGCTTACTTGTTTCACACAGGATTGGTAGGGGTGTGGAGCAAGCATTATGTTATATGCAAAAACACAATTTGTTTGAAAATTGAGGCGCCCTCCTTTCGAAATCTCTGAGTTAGCCTTTAAGCACAAAAAGTATCTCGGTATGTTTTTCGATCATTGCTTTGCCAAAGTCTGATAATTTTAAAAGTTTCACTTGTAAAAAAATGTGCAAAAATAGCTGAGATCGAATGCCTGAAAGATGCAAAACCCCAAAACCAAAAGTTACACTATGGGATTTTCAATGGGCACTGCAGCATGCAGTGTACTGCGACATGAACACACAGACCACAATCAATATTGTAAGTAGGCTTACTCAGTCAGAAAACCTCTTTATGTAAAATCAATACACATCGATTCTTGCGTTGTATCACACAGTGACTATTGAAAACTTCAAGAGTGCAACTTTTGGTTTGGGGGTTTTGCATCTTTAGAGCATTCTATCTCAGCCAATTTTGCACACTTATTTACAAGTGAGGTGTCAAATGAAGGAGCAGGACCTAGGCAACAAAATGTATATTTCGAAAACTTTCATAATTATCGGATTTTGGCACAATACACAATACTGTTGAAAACAATTCTGGGATACTTTTTTTATGCCAACCAGATTTTCAAAGGTGGGGAGTTTATTGGGGGAACTTGAAGAAGGGCAATGGAAGTACTTATGGACATAAAGCACAAAAGGCAAGAGCCCTTTACTGTGTGAATGTTTAACCACTTAAATCCTCTTCACGAGGATCTACCAGAGGGCAAGCCCCGGGGCACTCTACCTAACCTTTTGTCATCCGCGAGCAGAAAAACGCGGGAAAGGGTAGGGTTTTCACACCGCGGCGCAGACCGCACGGACTGCAAAAAGGGTCACAAAACCAAGCAAAATGACCAAAAAGGGTATCATTTTCGCACTTATCAAGTCAGCTTTTAGGGTAGCCAATGGTGGATCTGGCCCCTGCTTACCGAAAAAATATAAATGCGACAATGACACTTATTTAGGTAGAAAAAAGTCCTCTAACTCATGATATTTGCAAATTTTTCCGTGCTATGCGCGTTAAAGGAATCACAGAGACCAGATTCAGTGCAGGGCAGCGAGCCCATCTTTGAGAAATGACGATTCCTTTTGTGATTGCCTGATCATCACTATTGTTCTACCTTTATACGCATAAATCGGACAGCAATCGGAATTTAAAGCGGAGTCGTTAAGGAAAAATAGTACTTCTCAAAACAAACAACAGATACACCAGTTTTGCGCTATGGCGGCGCTATGGTCTTTTCCCGGTACAGAAATGATTTATTTGGTGGGCTGCAAATGTGGAAATCGGTGCCGAAAACGGGTGTCTTTAGCCTCTTATTAATGACCCTATCTGTTTTTTTAGTATGTTATTTTATGTGTAAAATATATCTCTATTCTTCCAATGCCCTAGACTATCATTTGCGAGCAAATTGACAAAATTTCAGATTTTGTGAAAATGTGCCAGTGCTGCTTTAAGGGTATGCTAGGGTTTATCTGTGATAACCTTGGGTAGTCTGAACGAAGTAAAGATATCCGCGTTTAGGGTCAGATCTGGTCAGATCTGGTCAGATCAGATCCCCCCCCCCCGGGAGGGCAAGACTGTGTATTGATTTTTTTTACTGTGTATTGGTCTTCCAAGTTGTTCTTACAATAATACACATGGCATAATTGTTCAAGTTTGCAACTTTTTCTTTGCAATTTTTGGAAGGATGGGAACTAACTTTACCCCCAAAATAAGAAAGGCTCCTGTAGTGTCCCAAGTCTAGTTTACTTTGATTTGGTAAGAGTATGCCTTTGAGAGTTCAGAAAAGGCAGAGTATTCCTTTCTAAAAGTGCAACTTTAGGTGGCGCGGTGAATTGTGGGTGTTGGATGTTGATAAACATGGCCGCCCCCAGGGCCAGACAGGTGTGAGAGTGATATCATCTTTCACCGACATTTTACTGCATTTACAAGAAGCTATAGGCGATTTTACCAATATTTCTTAGTGTGTAAGTTATAGTAAATAAGGAATCCGAAGACAAGTGGAACATGGTCATTTACGTTATTCACAAAAAATCGCTAAAGTTGGTCAAAGAATTACGAGTCTTCGTGTCAATGTAAAGATACTGTAACTTCAAGTTGGTGAGCTTTGTGCATCAATAAGACGTCAAAGATAGCTAAATTTGCAGTGTTTGTGGAGTTGAAATATATATTGTGTGTCATGTCATGTTTCTCCTCCAATGTGATTTCTATAATGTGGTATCGAAATTTGACTTTTGAGCACTACAGCCTCAAAAGAGTCCTGTATTGCTATTTTTTGTCACTCCCTCCCCATGTCGAGAGTGGGTAATTTGTGCACATGCTGCCTTCCTTGGAGGTAGTAGCCATTTCTCAGGCTCCCTCTCCGGAATCAAACCCTGATTCTCCATTACCCAATATGACCATGGTAGTTGCATAACGTACCATCAAACATTGAGGCTGATACCCCTCAGGCTTTCAAGTCCAAGCTAGAAAGTACCAGGATGTTGTAGTATGCCTTTTTGGCACCATGTCAACATACTAAACCAGAACATTAATAATAGGTTAGGGAATAGAGATATCTTGTGGCTGTTTTACTTTCCCATCAAGAGCTGACAAACAAGTCTGTAAAGTCCAGGGCTTATCAGACAGAAACCTTCTGCACATGCACAAATCTAGTTTGCATATGTATATTTGATCAGGTATTTCACCTAACTCACTTTCAGACAGATACAGAAGAGTTTGGACATATAAAACTGCATGCCTACCTAAATTCAAAAAGATTTAAAAATTAAAGTTAGTGGTCGATGAAGTAGCATTACAGAAGATGTAGGAAACTTTGGACTTGTTCCATGGAAAGGTCTACAGTTTTTCAACCTGTTGGATTATACCATGAGAAAACTGTGCTGTTCGTGTACATCATCAATGCTAAGCCATACCATTCCCAGGTCTGTGTTGATAAGCAGATAGTGGAGCACACACAGAGAATAGGTAGTAGCTTTAGGGATATTTAATTTCCTCAAGTTGAGCCGCTAGTGTGTGCTTGACATCATTTCCTTACAAGTATTTTAAGGCGGGACATGTTGACGGCGGCAAGTAGGACACTAAAGTTTTCTAGGGGCAAGGTGAGCAAGTATATAGCAAATAATTGGTCTTGATACAGTGTCTTGTCAATTTGATTTTTATTTTTTTTACCAATTTTTTAAAAAGAAGAATATAAATTGTGTGAAACATGGTCATTTTGTATGTGGTGTATGCATCATTTGCTAGCAGACGTTTACAGGAGTATTTCTCTGTGTGTCAGCACATAGCATATTACCCAAGTACAAGTAGCCCAAATTTTGATGGGGAGGGGAGGGAGGTAGAGGTGAGGTCTTGAGTAGTTGGTTGGCACACTACCAGGGGCTGTAAGTATAGGCTTGTAATGCAACATGTTTGGCTTCATTGTGTAGCCATGAACAGCCTTTATGCTGATTGTGCTGATTTTGGGGGCTAGACTTTTCAGTGGCTAGAGCAATGGTAATCAAATGTGAGTTCAAGTACTCAACATGCACTGTCGGGATTCAAACCTGACCATATGTTTGATTTTGTTTAAGCAATTTTCTGAGTGATTAGGGACATGGAACGCAGTAGTTTGCCTTGTGATCAGAAACTCTGTTGTTGATATCATAAGTGATGCCTTTTAGGCCTTATTACCTAATTTACCTTTACAGCATCTCAAGGTTTCTTAGCATGTTAAATTTGCAGTCAAATAAAATTCCTATCAAAATCTAAAAGGGAATTAACTTGCCCAACTATGAATTTATAGAATGTTGTCCAAAACATTTATACAGAGTACGGTACCAAAGTTGCATAATACATGATTTTGATTACAAATTCATAATAACTCATGGGATTACTATACCATTGATGTCTTGTTTGTAACTTTGGAGTAAGGGGAAAGGACAAATTTGTTGGGGTCAAGATGGGGTAGTGTTATTTCGGGCTAAGTGGTAACCCTGTTAAAAATTCATTGTTTTGATTAAAGTTTTTACTTTATTTTTCAAGCCCATTGTAGTTTGAAAACTTTTATTATTATTGGGTCTAGATTTATTTCTTGGGGGTAAATGGTGAAGCAAGATTTTTTTGGGGGGGAACATGTTATTGTTGGTAAGGCCCTAAAGCCTCTCCCGGGCATCTTACTGCACATTGGTACCCATGCAAATAACCTCTGTATGAAGATAATACAAATAGGGATCTCATTCTCTACCAGCTGGTACAAAATGGCTTGTTTCTTAGGCTAATGCTGATTTTCAAGTTGGCTTTTTATTCAAAAATCTTAAATATAACAGGAATATTTAAATTTCTGAGTCACGGTTTGAGAAATTGCCATTAGGCGACTCAAAAAGAAAAACCTGTTTACGGGCTTAGCGGACCTTTCCATTAGGGTCCGGTTCGGTCCGGGCCGAATTTTTTACCTTTTTTATTTTTTTTTATTTTCTGGAGCTCAAAAATCTGCAAAACTGAAAAATCATAGTCGGTCAGGGGCGGGTAAAACGGGGTTTATTTTTTTTGTCGCCTTAGCTATGAAATTTGATTAATTTAGATCCGAAAATTGTGTCTTGTGAATAAGAATACTTTCAGTTTCCTTGAAAGTTGGATATAAGATCTGGGTCTTACTTCAATTCTACTCAATTAAACTGGAATACTCGGAACCCTGCCCAGGGTTGTACCTAGGTTTTTAGCATCATTTATTTGCTCCATGTTTTTGGAAGAACAAGTATTTAACTACAGACAAGGTATATACTGGAAGGTAAAATATTTATTTCAAATAAAGAGGTTTTATCACACTTCAATTATGTAGTATGGCAAACACCCCCCAAACTGGGTGTGATTCTTGCAAGCAGGATTAGGGTCTGTTTTTATAATCATAACTTTAAACAATTTGTATTTGTCCTCTCGGATTCCTTCAAAATTTTCATCAACATCTGAATTTAAGTGCATATGGCCTACAGCAAATTAAAAATCCCTTAAATCGTACTCTCATATTTGTTTTTCCAGTTGAGTTTTTTTTTTTCAAACAAATTGCTTCAGGGCTTCAGACCTTTCTGTTGGGTGCCCTTGAAATCATGGCAATCTTTTCTGGTTGTTACAATATTAGAGCGTGTTCTATTGAAGAACCTGCTTTTACAACCGTAATCTCTTACCGGGAAAATAGCAAGGAAAAGTGGATAATGGTCAGTTTTCTATTTGGGCGTGGTTTACTACCCGTATACTACCACTACTGCTGTCGATCAACTCCACAAAAAATTTGCCAGCAAAGGTTCGTACACTCGGGTCAACACAAAGCATTGTGGTTGACTTTTTTTTTTTTTTTCAACAAAGTAATGGCGGACTTTTGTTAGTAGGATTAATGTCGATTTTGACATTTTACAGTCAAAATTCAGAAGCAAGGATGGCTAGAATGGGTTAATGTTCGTGAACGTCAGAGAAGGGTTCGAAGGTAGGAGTTGTACCAGCGGCGAGAGCGATGTACTTAAGATCGAGGAGGCACCGCCTATTCTGTCCCTCATCTCTCTAGTCAACGTCCACACATAGGGCCTATCGTCGATCCGATCACGCAAGTAATTATCAATTTCCGTTTCTTCGCTTGCATGCGCACTGTTGCGGAACGGAGTGTTTCTATTAATTGGCGGTTCCGTAATTGACAAACCAAAAAAACATACACGTCTATTTTCCTTCCTCGAGCATGAAAATTTGCCAGGTTGATGTCCCATCAATAAGTGAGGGATGTCCAGTTTCTATTGACACATTTAAATCCCGTAATCCGTCCTCTTTTCCGGGTAATGGTCCCAATAGAACACACTAGTCATTGTCTACGATGTTGTGATTTGTACAAAATTACTCAATGCTATTCCTTCCGAATAGGAGGCCATACCTAGGCCCCATGTGGTACCATTCAGGTTACAAGGCTCTGAAAATGTAAATGTCCAGTATGATGTGTGGATCTTGTGATAAGCGATTTATAATGTGATGAACCATTGCTCAGGTTAAATAAAAAATATCGAAGAGTGTTATGATTGTGGCTATTCCTGGGGTAACTATTTTTGTTGTTTTAGGCTTGGTGTCAAACTCCTGAGAACGGTTTTGATTTTTATTTTGGTTATTCCTGGGTAACTATTGTGTTGGTTTTATGTTTTGGCAAACTCCTAAGTAAACTCTCTCTTTTTTTTTTTTTTTGGTGTGTATGTGTGCACGTGCTGTTTTTGGGACAAACTCCTGGGTAAATTGTTTGTGGTTTTGGTTGGTGCCAAACCAGGGGTAAACCGTTGTTGTTTTGTTTGTGTCAAACTCTGGGTTAGCTATTTATTCACTTTGAAAAATGCTGGGCAAAATGCATTGAAATCCTTGAGTACAGGTCTCTTTGAACATAAAGAAAACATAATACTTAAACATATCTTTCAGCATTGAACTTATTATTACAATGTATAGGCCCTAATTACATTTAATATTTCATGGAAACGTTTCATAGAATATTCTACGTCTCTCATTATAATTTTCTTGCTTTCTTTGTTTTACTTCTGTTCAAACTCAAGTTTCACAGATACTCAAATCTAAAAAAATTCATTAAAAAACGGCTCTAAAATACTAATGCCATGGATTCTCCAGCTAAATATTGGCAAGTCATATGTTGGAGTAATTATTTTGTATCATAAGGAGGAGCATATACTGACATGACAGCCATTATTCTCACTCTACTATATACAGAACAGCTAGTACATTGGTCCTGAACACACGCTAAAATAAAATAATGTTCAAAATACCCACCATACAAAACATTTCAATTCAACATTTCTCTGGTTTCTGTCGTCCACAGGGTTATACTAGGAGATAGAAAGCCGGGGCCGACACAACAATGAGCAGCTCGTGGAAACTTGGGAGCATTTGATGCATGCCATAACGAGAGCCGAGCCAACACATCGAGTACAAGCTAGCTAAGCTAACAGACAGATGGCACAGACTCATGGATCTGATGGATGCAAGTGTGTAACCGTGGGTTATTGGTTTTTTCGGTACTCAATACTGGGTTTTCTTAAAATTACAATGTGTTACGGTAAGGTTAAGAATTGGCATTGCACATTTGCTTTGCATCTTTACGGAGAGTGTGGATTTGCATATATAATCTCAATCAATGGTTGGTGTTAAAAATTATTATCTAGCATGACAGAATGACTTTGTTCTACAGACTTATATTGTTATATTAAACATAATTTGCTTGACCTTTTTCCTGGGCAAAGTGTGATCAATTGAAAACTTCCATGTGAATCCTTCCTTATAAATGCATATTTTATCACGCTTTGAAGTGTAATCATCACATCTTTGTGACCATCTTATAATTTACGTTTTTTAAGTGTATAAGGTCTTTCCATTTGTTTCATTTTTTGCATCTAGGTCCCAGGGGACATGCTTCCATCTCCACTCAAACCAAAAATCCCCCTGGTACTACCTTATAAAACCAAAATATAGGTACCTCATAGAATATCTTAGACAACACCCCAACATGTGTTTACAAGTTTGAACTCGCGTTTGATTAGTGGTAAATGGAATTATGCACTTTTATCATTATTCCAATTAATTGTAATGCTCTCACCATTTTATGTGATACATTTTTCTTGTACAAGTTGAAGTGGGCCAGTCTATGTGTGAGACATGTGTATATGTATTCTTGCATGGAATCCATGCACTAACACTCTTTACAGGTAGACCTGAATATAGACTGAATTCAACAGAATCATTCTTTGTAAACTGAGATTTGATAAATATAATCTTCGTTGTAACCAACGGGTGAGATTATGATTCTCCCTGATCTGAAGCCGAGCTGTGATATTCACTGGTCGTAATCTGAGCTGTGATATTATGATTTCTTTGGTCTATAGAGCCGAGCTATGATATTATGATTTCCCTGTCTGTAAAGCCAGCGGTATATTATGATTTCCCGGGTTTGTAAGTCTGAGTCTGTGATATTTGATTTCCCGGTCTGTAAGCCTAGCTGTGAGATTAATGATTTCTCTGGTCTGTAAGCCGAGCTGTGATATTATGATTTCCCTGGTCTGTAAGCCGTGATATATGATTTCCGCTGGTATGTAACGGGGTCCAACATTGATTTTCAGATCCGGTAGAAATTACTTTCAGCAATCTAAATCTTTACTTAAATTTGACTTTTTTTTACAGAAAAAAAATACCAAAATTATGAAGCATGAGTGTAAGCGACATTTGAGCTAATATCAGTGTTTTTTCACACAAGAGGTAAAAAAAATGTTTCCTGATGACGAGCCAATATGCTTTCCCATGTAATTTAGTACTGAGAAACCTCCCCTGCCCTACCATCAGAGATTGGTGTTTTATTTTGGATTGTGTTCACGTATTATAACAACAATCAATGGACTTGGATCCCTGGTATTAAAAAAAAGCAAGAAGTGGATTATTTTCATGAAATGCTTTATTGCTGAAATGTGTTGCTGAGTGGTGAAGAGTGAGAAGGAACAGAACTCTTCTAGTACACCTTTATGGTGTGTTTACATGGTGCCATGAAATAATTCCCCATTTGCAGTATATTGTCTCTTCAATTCATAATTCCTGTGTTAAATACTCATTATTAGAGTTCTTTTAACGACCAATGCGCCACTGTGCAGATGCTATGCATGTACGAAACATTACAATTGCTTTGCCGTGTCTGCGTCTGTTAACTCTATTAGCTGAATGTTTATCGAACACTAGTTGTATAATATGGAACGGGTAAGGGTGTATGCGTGCATAAATTGCCATTTTGAACTGTAAATAGATAGCCCCTGTGCTGTACTAATTGAAAGTCTACTCCTAGGTATCTGGCTTTTACTTCTGGTTTCTTGGAGCAAGAAAGAAATTTTTAAAACATCATTTCTCTTTTTGAATTATTTAAACATCCTTATCCTGTGCCATTTATGTGATTGTTTCTCCTACAAATTAAATTGTAATTTTCAATACTTTTTTGTCACCTGCTTTAGCAGGAAGACACATGGGATAGCTTTTTAACCTTTGGGCTGTGAGTTGTGGTCTGTTGCCGTAAACAAAGGTTAACAATTACTCATTTCTCACACATGCATTCACTGATTAACTTCATACTTGGTCAGAAGAACCACTGGCCCGAGGCTCATAAGTGGTTTAAACAAAATGAGCTCTGATGACCCCTATGTGAACTGTGACCCCATTTTGTGAAAATCTATGAAACTACATTTCTTTGGCACATAAGATGCTACAGCCACCAAAGTTACTCAAACGAACCACTGGCCAAGACTTAAAATTCGATGTACACAGATTGACCTTTTTATTTGGCATGTATATCAAATATGAATCATCTCTATAGCCCAAATGACTTCTTGATGATTCTATCAGACTGTCCATTACTATACCAAAACTGGGAGAGTCCTATCACCCCCTGACAACAATTGTTTACTGTGAGATAGAGAGGAACCCACCATTTTCGTAATATTTGATATCACTTTCACTGTAGAAATGGTAAAACTTGTGTTTTTACACTAGATTGTGTATCTGCAGCAATAGTAGAGTGACCTTGCCTGTGCCATAGCCCAGCCACAAGGACCTCTTATATTAGGAAGTGTGTTGAGCTATCCAAGAGTGTCCAGTAACCTAAGTTTGTCTGGGCCATGTCTGAGATAGTTTGCCCTGATTGAGCTCAAACAATCTGCACTATAACGATGGCACAGTGACTCTGGCACATTGACTCTGCACATTATTATTGACAAGAACACACACACAACAAAGCAGTTCTTGAACTACTTTACTATAGGCCATAATTTCTTGGAGATAACAAAATGCTCGTGTGGGGCATGAGTAACGCATCTACGTGCACCACAAACGGTGCGATGTTGTGGCGGGGAAGCGGGCGGAATTTAAAATGTCCAAGAAATTATGAGCCACATTAGTGTCACCCACTTTGGCACTTTAGCTGGCAATTGAATTTAAGGGATTGCAATTTTAAAGATTTCACAGATCAGGTGTCCTCAACAAATGGTACAAAAAAAATTATGAAATTCGCAATATGTAGGCCTCTGTAAAAATGAAAAATATCAAAGGTATGTTAATCTGTACATTCATCGAAATGCAGAATGTAATCGAGTGGGGAAAGGAGAAAAAGAAGAAAAAGCGGGGAATGATGATCTGATTTCTCCTTCCAAGGTTTAGTGTCATGATAAATTTGTAATCGTACTGTCAAAACTCTGCCTTGTCCCCATGGATCAACTTAAAACATAAGATTTTGGTGCCATTAATTTTTAAACTAATGTTACATATAATTAAGGTACTTTTCAGTGATTTTGCTAAATCCTAAATCGAACAAATCATCAAAAATCAGGATTTCTTGCAGGGTCTGTAACAAGGATGGGTACCTTAACATATACATGCAATATAAGGCCAGAAGCAAACTAATTAAGGACAACACGTGATATATTAGTCATTACGGTCGTAAGCGACAACTTACTAAACAGTAAATGAATGGAAAGCCATTAATCTTTGAACACAGCCGTTTTCTTATTTCTGCAATTTTTCAGTTGGGAAAACGTAACGTACGATAATTCTACAGACTTATCCTTCAAGTTTAAGTATTCCTGCAAATTTCAAATAATTTGACACTTTCGGAAGAATCAATGGTGTTATTAAGTAAAACATACATTGTACACGTTAAAGTTTTTTCAGATTCCAGCCAAAAACACTATTTGAAGTGGATTACATATCAAACAGCATCTATGGGATGGGGCACTTCCCACCAAATAGGAAATCCCTTTCAACTGAAATTTTATGAAACCAACAAAATTTATCATATTAGCAGACACACAGAAAAAGGACTACTGAAAACTTCAACAGTAGAATACAAGGGGCCCATTAACAATTTAATTTGCATGCAGGAGATGCCTTATGTTTTATGTACATTGGTTGTTTGTGCAACTTTCAAGGGACATTGGTACATTTTGCATAGTCCTATAGGTTGCCCTAAATTTGGTCTCAAAACTGATGATGTTTGCGGCCTGTTTTTTTGCTTTCGTGTGTGTTAACCATCACCTGAAATGAATATGCCTAAACGTGTCTTTGTGTGTAAATCAAGTAATTTTGTAATTAAAAATTACTCCAGCAGGGCTTATTCCAAGGCTAGGTTGAACAACTGAAAAGCAAGATAATACTGCAAATTACAAGAAAATCAAGCCCTAAAGTTCCTTGTTTTGATAAACCAGTGGGCAGAATCGACGCTGGTTGGAACGTCGAAAAGACATCGAGGAGTTTAGCAAATGTACACAATAGTATGTCGAAATGCGAATCGATTTGACGTCGTTCTTAAAAACGTCGATTCAATTTGCAATTTTGACGTAATTTATAAAAACCGTCGACCTGTTTCGACGTTGCCACGTCGTTTGAACGTCGCTCTAAAAGGAATATGCACGTGGGGAGAAACTAGTGCAAATTCAGTTCCAGAGACCATCAGTTCCACTAGCATTATATTTGACAATAGGGGCACTACACTTAGTGTGCACTCCAAATTAAAAAATATATGGGCTCAAGATGGGTGGTTTGTCTTTTACCAAAAACCAGGGTCCCAAATTCCACTCAACCATGTTCTGTAAGCTAAGAAAAAGAAGTAAGTAAACCCCTGGTTTCAATTCTCTATTGTAAGCATACATGGAACAATGTGGTGGAAACCTTATGTTGAACAAAGAAACCACTTCCCCTACATTTTGGTATGCAATGAACAAATGTGGTGCAATGCGGGACAAAATATGTGAGATTTATGTTCTGTGTTCTGAAAAGATTATTTAGATAATTATTTTACATATCATATTTAACCTCTGGAGTTAGTAGTACATTTGTCTGGAATTGGTGGATTTGTTTTTTTTTTTGTAGTATTTGTAATACAAAAACCAAATGATATGAAAATAGATGGAAATGTCAATACCTATGTTTATTTCTTCTTCCATAATTTATGTTAGCGAAGGTCACCTAGCATACAAATGTCCTAACCCTCTTGGGCAGTGTCTTTTCATTTCTACAAAAGCCCTGATCCCATAGACAAGATAGGGATGATATGACATAGTTGGTTACTACCAGATAGCTTTGGCTCAATTCATGCATTCTACATGGGAGTGAGTCGTGTCAGTCATCTCTCTTTTATCTGTAGGAAAACACATGTGCTGCTGTCTGCAGGTCAGAAGCCATCATGAACTTTTGCAAAGGTATAGGCTTTTTACTCATGTTTGTTTTGCTGATATCTGGTGAATGGGTAGATAAGAACCTCTGTGGCTGGGCTAAGAGACAAAGAGGCGGCGTATTCTCACGTAAGGGGAGGAAGAAGATAAGGATGAGGCCCTTAGAGGGGGAGGAGGGTTGGAGAAGATTGCATAGTCTTATCAGTCACCTTATGCGAACACTCTTCCCCAGCAGACCTTTTTTCCCATCGACCGAGACCGTCTGTCATTCCTCCATTGCTTCCTCCCCCTTCTACTTCCTCTTTCGGCAGACTCCCCATGAACGACCTAGACGCAGACCGTGAGGGGTGTCTAGCACGGGGGGGGCGGGAGATAAGCAAGCTCGCAGATGGAGATACAGCAAGAAAGAAGGGGGGGGGGCGGGGGGGGTGGGGGGCGGAGGAGACCCCCCTAAAGAGAAGTTAGAGGAGTTTAGAGATAGGAAGGGGCGGACGAGAGATGGGTAGAGGAAGACCAGAGACCGGCCGAACTCAAGTCCAGACTATAGACGAGGGAGCTAGAGGGCCTCTCCTCTCTCCTTCCTCTCCCCTGCTCTCCGAGAGGAGACTACAAAATGACGCCAGTGCTCCAGGAGCGGAATTTTGGGTAGACGGGGCCCCAAGAAGATCTTCAGAGATACTGTAAGAGACAGAGGCTTCATAGCGAGGCAGATCCGGGCAGACCCCCTGTAAGAGTTTTAGAGGGTCCAGACTTATTACGGAGGAAGGCCCTGTAGAGGACGGTGGGTATTGTAGAAAAGATCAGAACGTTTTAGACTAGAGGATGCGCGAATAGACAGATCTATTCTGGAGGCTAAGTAGGAGTTCTAGCAGCGAGAGAGGTACGCTTCAGAATAGCCAATGGAGTTAAGTTAGGAAGGGGAGAAGAAGGAGCATACTTAAGATTGCTTCCTAGACCTTGAGCCAAGAGGAATCTCCCCTCCCAGCCCGAGGTAGAGAGAGCAAGAGTTAGACGAGCGAAGCCACGATCCAGACGGCGTCTCAAAGTGAATACGGGGACTAGAGGGTACTGAAGAGGGGAGGGTAGAATCCGCTAGACAGACTGAGACACTATTCAGCACCACTTAGATAAGCACAACAAGCATGGGCCAGAATAGAGTGGGAGAGAAAGAGGGGGCGAGAGAGGGCAAGACTGAGCTTTAGAGACCGATGAATAGTGAGGAGAGACGATAGTGGTAATGCAGAGGTGTCCCTCCGCTAGCTAGATCATATAAGAAGATGACAGAGCGCCATTGAGACGGTAGGCTAGGTGCAGGACAGAATCCCCAGAAGTGATATGCTAGAGACTTTGGTGAGAAGGGACCTAAGAACCGCTTTAGAGGTGAAAGAGCCAGTAGAAGATCTTAGAGAAGTGAGAAGGACTTACCTCTCCTCATGACAGCTTATTAATTGTAGGATGACTACCCGGGTTTTGATTAAAAGTGTAGTTGCACACAGGTAGGGAGCTTGTATTCAGAAGTCGGTTTTGTGGAATTTTATTAGGGTAGGTTTCTTTTGTTTGTTATGTATAGGTCATATTATTTTACCATTAAAATCTTAAAAACCCTTTTCAATTACCATCTGTATTCACATAGGACTAAACTGGTTAAGATATATTGCCAAATTTGGAATTCCCTAAAAGAACAAAATGAATGTTTGAGAAATTCAACTTTGGCAGAATTCTGTAATTGTCTGTGACCCTTTATATAAGAATATCAAACAGTCAAGGATCATTATATTAGATGTACTATTCATTCACGGTGACCTACTTTTGTTTGATGTGTAAACTTATTATGCCTTTGATTGAACAACAAAAAGGCCTAATGGTTAAGCCATGTTATATTTCAACTTACTTTTAACCAGGATGTAAGCAGAGTATTCAAATAACTCCTTGGGGCTTTAATAATGTTTTCTGCCTGGTCTCTGCAATTTGTCTTTGCAACTAATTTAACTGTAAATTATGTGGGTTTCCCGGATCACAGTTTTTGTTTTAATTTAAAGTGAGTTGTTGTAGAAACAGAAGTGCAGAATTGGATACTTTTACACTTCCTTTATGCTCAGTTAATTAATTAAATGATAAACTGAAAGATAAGTTCGTTTCTTAAGATATAGTTGGCATGTACGTCATGCCAATATTCAGGTTATTTTGGTTTATTGCAGTGGCAAAAAAGGGCTCTTAAAATTTTTAAATTATCACAATACATACCACTTCAGCAATTCAGGTTACATAGCATTATTACAAAACTGCAACTATTGTTTTCATTCGACATATCCCTTATTGTTAAGAATTAACCTTTAAGAGAAGAATAGGTGTAAAAAGATATGCCTGGAAATGAAAACCATCAGCGTGGATTGTTTATCTGGCTAACAAAAGACCCATACCTTGCAGCCAATCACAGCCAGGGCTAGAGGTTGTCAGGTCAGCAGATTTCATTCACAATGGCACCTGTGTCACTCAGGTTATTGTGGTACAGGCAGTGGCATGTGGATGTTATGCAAGTCAGCATGGTTACCCTCCTGCTCTGGTGATTTTAAAAAACCTCTGGCTGTGGAAAAACTTGACTAGTAATAAATACAGGGAGGTTATTTTTGTAGAACTACATTGAATGTATAGACTTCACTGTGATGTTTGCTACAGAACCAAGACTGGTCTGTCTAGTGGGATTTGTTGATATAGTGTTGACGGGTGGTTGATGTTGGCTGTCAGATGGAGCAGCCGTAGTATTTTGGATATGTGGATTAATCTGAGCCTCAGACAATAGCGCTTTGGTTGGCCCGCAGTTTTTGTTTCTTCTGGTTTATGGCTCAGCTGTTAGCTTGGCTGAGCATACACAAGATGAAAGGGTATGGTTTGATGTACTGTATAGAGGTTATGTTGCAGGATGATTTTGTGTGATTTGAAGGGTTTGAAACACTTAAAAGGACACAAGGAGATTAGGGATACATATTTCTAATTTTGCACTGATTGGTCAAACGTCTACCAATAATGTTTCAGAGGTGTATTGGACAAACAAGTGGAAAAGAAAATTGGAAAACTGGCCCATCTGTCCTAATCGGCTCTATTGGAAGCATAATTGGTTTATTTTTGTCATGTAACAACAGCGAATACCAAAGTCCTCTTTTTATCACATAAAAAACAGCCTTTCACATTTTTTTCTGGGTAGGTCCTCGTTTCAAGAGCAGTTCCTTTTTAAGAATAAAATGTTTAAAAACATATTTAAGAATGTGTAAAATGTTAATTTTAAAATATCAAACAATTTGCAGTTCGTCCAAATGTCATAAAGTGTTCTATATGGCTTAATTGTGAAAACTATGAAAATAAAACCATCTGAATGAAAATTACACTAAATGCAGTACATGTGAGGATTTAGTTTTGTAAGATGTTATGACCAATCCCATATTTTTTATGCCATGGAGTAAAAGAATTGGGAAACCCATAACCAAATCAACAAAAAAGAGCCATAAATTTTGTAAGGCAAGATACCAAAACTGAGGAAAAGAAGGTTGTGATATTCTGGTGATGTTTGGAGTGAAAAAGTTAACATTTGCTGGTATCCATGCAACCTGTCAGGCTTGTACTGATCGGGTCAGTTTTTTAGTTGTCAATATCCAGAAGCTGTTCATCAATTAGAGGCAAAACATATGGTTGGCACATATTAACCCAAGTTTATTTTTGCGTTCATTTAATTTCAGACTACTCTTACATCCTTTCTTCCTGACTCTGTTATTTCTCTGAAAATATCCTGGTCATAAGAGTACTGATTTGCCTAATGGGAGAATCCACATCTAGTTTCATGGGGTTAGTGTATTATGTTTATTTCTTTAGTTTTTTTATTCATATTTTGTCTTTTTAATGA
Organism: Ophioderma brevispina; assembly: GCA_023653785.1. NCBI lineage: Eukaryota > Metazoa > Echinodermata > Ophiuroidea > Amphilepidida > Ophiodermatidae > Ophioderma > Ophioderma brevispina. Next base: position 32,559 of record JAMKCH010024937.1, on the reverse strand, counting down.
ACTGTTAAATATTTCCTTTCCATTTGGGGGTTTGTGTCACCTAGTGTAACAGGAAAAAACCACAATGCAATGCTTTTTCCTGTGATTTGATTGTGAGGGTCCGTGCAACCAGTTTCAAATTTTAAAACATTTTTTTTTGAGGGGGGGGGGGGTTGGTGAAAATTCTTGCAACTAAACTTGGGAAACTGCACTGACCTTAAGCCACTCTTGACTATATTCAACTTTAAAGGACACTATTGACAGTGTATAGAATTATCAGCAGGGTGCGAAGATATTAAATGTCTATTCAATTCTGTTGAAGTAAAGTATTGTGATTTATTTTTGTTTTTTCTGTTTTATTAGCAAATCCACTGGATCGCATTTGGCTTTTAACCCCCCCCCCCCCCCGAAAAAATTAAAAAGGCAAATTTTGTGCCAATTTTTAAAATATTCCTCCCAGGAAATTAAGGTCGTACCTCAATACCCCCCCCCCAAATGTGCCCTCCCCTCACCCTTCACCTAACCCTCCCCCCAAATGTGACCATCACTAACCCCCTCCCCCCCCCCAAATGTTCCAAGTTACATGTGCATCATTTGGTTTTAAAGGTTTCAAGCAGATAATTTTGAGAAAGGCTTATTCCAAGATTTAGTTTATTCTTTGGAGGTCTCTGTGAACAAATAAAAATGTTGCTTTTCTGCCCTATCCTCGAGTGCTTATATGAGAGACTGTGGTAATTATCTCCATGTACAGGACATGACAAAAATCAGATTTTTTCAGTACAAAAGATTGAAATGCTCCTAATGCATACTTACAAATGTAATCCCCAATGGGTCAGAAGATAGATATAAAGCATCTTTTTAAGTAAGGAGGAGATGTTACAAAATTCTACTAACCATTGTGAATCACCTAAAGAAACTATCTAATTCTTCTGGGCATGTATTTGTGTCGGTATATTCATAAAACTTCAGTAACCATGGGTTTTATTGAAACCATACATTGTATTACTCAACAGGTTTGAACAAATACTGAAAGGAAAATGTCGGAAAAACTGGGACAGTATGTGTTAAGTCACTTCCCTGTTTAGGCTCTCTAGTACCATGGTACCTATGGTTTCTCTTTAGCACAGGGTGAGGAAGCTGCAGGAAACACAAGCCGTTTTTCAGCAGCTGGAGGCAGACTATGGTACAACTCTTAAGCAGGCTACCCCACATGGAGCGAGAGTGGGCAACCCGTGGTCTATGAGACTTGTGAGTCGCTGAGATACAGGAAAAGCTGCAAAATCAGCCAGGTTTAGAGTTTGAGGTGGTATATAGTGGTTCTTGAGACGATATATTATTGTATAGCTAATTACCAATTTGGACAGAAAATGTATGCCTTAGGGAATGATAGTTTTGTTTTTAAATATTTGGTTATCAAGCTGAAAATTTAAATTAGAGGAAAGTTTGAAGGTGTTGGTCATACTTCATACTTCTTGCTCTTTAATTAAAAATTAAAATGTTTTAAAAATTCTAATTTTTTCTGCCATGTGGCCTATAGCTGGGCTTAGTGTCATTTATTGCTTGGCCTCAAATCCAATTTATTCAGGCCAAGGATATTTGCGGGACCCATGAAACTCTTTTGAACAGTCAGGAAAAGCTATTCACTGAAGCATGTAAAACTTGTAAATTCCTAACTTTCTGCATGCCAATAAAAATTTGCAGTAGGGGAATTTAAGGCAAATTATGGAGGTTCTATGTAAATGTCATAGTGTTTGTTATTAAGATGATGATAGTGCCCTAAGATATAAACGGTTATCTTTTGTCAGCAAACTTTTGACATTGTGAAAGAAGAGATAAAAAAGACTGATTTTAAAAAAAAAAAAAAAAAAAAAAAAAAATGGTAATTTCAAAAAGAAAAAGATATGGCACAGCTGTGACCCATGCAACTGTATTCTTTTATTTAGAAGCAATTTAAACAATGGCGAACATTTTTGACAACTGATATCAGTAGGGACATGCAAGAGTATTACCCCCGACAAAAAAAAAAATAAGAAAAAATTCATTGTGGGGATCTTGCCATATAGGCCTACAATGATCATAATTTGTACGTTATTAGTGCCCTCTATATGCCTACTTCCCATATAAAGACGTGTAAAACTAGATTAATGAAAACTCATATTTGCCCGCAATGAAATTTCTTCAATTTACCAAGGATGTAGTTATAGTGGAATAAATACTCCAAATTGTTGTAAAGTTTGTTGCCATTGATATTTTTTGTTTTAGTGTCATTTGTAATAATAAATGAGAACTTCCAAATAGCTGTGATGGGGGAATATGATTGCTTTCTCAGCAGGGGGGAGTAAGTATTTTAATCAGGGAAACTTTTTTTGCAAATGGGATTCTTTGTCATTTTCAGGAAGCTGCAAAAGGATATCGAAAAAAAGACAACGCAGTGGGGTGGCCTCTGTTCTTAATCTATGTGAGGTCCTTCTACATGATTGTGATGCGTGTTCAACTGATGATGAGTGTGAATCATCCAAAATGTTACAAGGACATTGGATCAAAGATGGAGGAACATCTGTACACAGTCAATGGAAAGAAAATGAGTACTGTATCATTAATTATTACTTTTTTGGAACAAAAATCATTTCCCCCCAAATTCCCCAATTCCTCTGGCAATAGGCAATTTTATCAATTCTTGAAAGTTAAAGATTTAAAAAAAAAAAAAGGAATATGCTAAAAGGCATCCATTAGCACAAAATAGGCATGGAAAGAGCACAATCCGGACCCTACCCTGTCAGTGTGGTGGAACATGACCCAATTCTTTTGCCACTTATTATATTCTACACATTTGTTGGAGGAGGCTCCAAGTTGTACAAAGGGGGACACTTATAGCTTACTATATGTACATTACCGAGGGTTGCATTATGACGTTCGCCTTCCATGTGTTATCTCCACTTATTCATCAAGGTTCATTTTTCATTGCTAGTTAACATACTATAGTGTTTAGATGGCCGTATGTACTTCTTAGAAAAAAGTTCAAAAAGGGCCCACTGTCCTATGACACTTGGCTGCCTCAAGCCAGTTACCCCCTTGTAACCCTAAATGAGTTAAAAAAATATTCAAAGGTCTGACATCTTGGGTTGACAATATTCAAATAGGCTATGCAATTGTTTCTGTGTGATTTGATGCTGAACATATTACATAGCATCTGACAGGCTTTAATGTCAATAGTGTATAATATCAGAAGCCAGTATGAAAGAGGTGGATCTTGAAGTATCAGTTGGTTATCATTTAATTGTATATCTGAAAGATCGGTTGTTATCATTAAAAATTAACGCTGCCTTGGTCGGACCTTTCATAGTTGCTCAAAGCAAAGGCATTTTTGGTTCACACTGGTAATTGAGACACAGCAGTTACACAGGGTAAAATATGTGCTGTCCACTGTTACATAGCAAATGTTTCGTTTGCTTGTGATAAAAGGGGGTTGACCTGGGCTGTTTGTTATCAACACCAAAAAGTGATATCTTTGGGTTACTAATTCACTCTCAAAGTCAAACCATTTACCATATTAGTTTACTAGAATAGTTCCGCCATGGTAGAATACATTTGTTGTGTCAATTGCCTCTTTTTGGTTAATTGATTTCAGTCCAGGTCAAAAGCATTCCAACATTGTTCAGGCTTGAATCTGCTTGATATGGAAGGTGGTGTATTTACAATGATGCTATGAAATAAAAGAATGGTTTCTATTAAAATGCGTTACATTGATTATATTTATGCATCTGTTCCTTTGAATTTGGGCTTTTTATGTTGGGTTGTTCTTCATTAGTTTGTACTGGATCGTCTTTGTCTAGCTTAACAATAGTTTTGTCAATTTCCTACAGAAACTTATCTTCACTTTAAGTATTCCAGCAAAATACACATATTTTGGACTTTTTCCGGTGAAAATCACGAAGTGTCATTAATTATGCCATTTAAACCCCTTTTTATGTATCAGAGAACATATTTATGCCCATATCAGAAAACAGATGTGTCTTCATTTATTTTAACAATTTTGTTGGGGGGGAAGACAGCTATCTTTCTAAAAGGAAATGTGAGGTGTTGTGACCTATAATATTTGTAGCTTAGAAAGCAGTACATTCTCTGTGGGTATGGCCATGTTATGTAGCTAAGTGCCAAAGGGCTAGCATCGTCTGTCTGTTTGAATTACGCACCATTGGTGCTAATTTTTGTGTGTATATGTTCAAGAAAATCAAGTTCGGTTAATGACTATGCTGGTGGGAGTTATCTAAAAATAAGTTCCATTGGGTTTGTCCAATCTCTAACTACCGTTCAATTTTTCTAAAAACCATTGCTTCCAAAAAGAAAAACTCCTAAAATTGGCTGATAAGCCAAAAAATGTTTGGAAAATTTGGCTCCAAATTCCAAATTATAAGTTGGTCAAAATTTCAGTCATAAAAACAATTTTTCACTGAAAAATTACGTTCTTGACCCCATGCCAATATCAACACTTCGTTCGTTCCCAGACTCCACCAAAACCAAAGTTGAGTGCCCAAGAGTTTGCTAAAGCAAACTTAAGGGCGGTCAACCCTGGGCTTTTGTTTGCACGAATTTTGATTTTTGCACCATTTTAAACATCTAACTGTGTTCTTATCGGTACCAACAAAGGTTATCCACTGCAGACAATCCTGAGCTGTATTTTTGCCGATTTAGAAAAGTATAATCAATTAAAAGGTCACAAAAAAAGCATGGTCTTACGCGGGAATATTTAAGCACATTTCACGCCGGTCAGGCGCAAGGCGCACATCGAGGTCGGGGCGGTGAATTTTTGATGCGTAATGAGCGGTGCGCGTGTTTTAATGTAATTTAAAAAAAAAAAAAAAAAAAAAAAACAAAAAATATATTGAAAATGTAAACAAGCGCTAATTTGACCAGGTGCAATTTCAATTTTTCTATTTCTGGAGTTGAAGAAAAAGAGGTTCGAAATTCAATAGTGCAGCAAAGATGTATTTTCATTCACTTGCACAACATACTCAATTTGAAGCTAAAAAGTAAATTTATTTGAGAAAGAGACAGCTTGAAATGGCGTGAAAAAGTCAGTTTTTTACTAAACGCGGATTTTACAATGTTTCAATTTTCGCAAAAGTTGGCAAATTTTCAGACAGATAACGCCAAAAATTACCGAAGTAAAAGGAAAGGTTTAACTTTCTTACGATAGCAATCGCTCTCTCTCGGGACGGTTTTCTCAATTTTCAATTTTCGATTTCTATTTCTAACTAAAAGATATTCTCCAATATATACCACATTTGAAAAGAAAGAATAGAAAGGTCAAAAATCAACTTTTGGACTTTTATCATCAATTTATTAAATAAATTAAAAAAAGCAAAGTTTTAAAAAAAAATTGAAAAAACCGTCCATAGACAATTTGTCGTGTTTCTAAAAAATACAGAAATCTGAAAATTTCAAATGGTTTTTTTTTTTTTTTTTTTTTTTTTAAAAATTTTGGGTCAAAATTCTGTTTTTTTAGAATTTTTTCTCAAAATACGGAAAGTTTTACATTATTAAATCGATGCCATCATCGGGTTCATAGTCAAGTCTATTATAGGAAATGTATACTTTACATACAATAATCAAATATTTGCCAAAGTACAAAACCAAAATAGATACTCGGAAAACTCAAGGTTGACAATAACCTTAAAAAAACATTGACTCTAAAGAAGTTATGATCAATCCGGAAATTGAGAAAAAAAAATTGGGGGGGGGGGTTTGTCTTTGGGTTTTTTTGTTAAAGGGTATTTCACTGACAAGTTGTAATTTAATGCTTGGAGTGAACACATGGCACTCATGGTATGAAACATAGAACAACTTATGAAAACCAAATAAAAGATTAACTGAAGAAACAAAATCGTTATTTTCTCTAACAGAATTGAAGAGACCTGGAGATTATGGCAGAAGTTCCAAGAAGATTTTATAGTCGCTTGAGGACTGGTGTGCTGGAGTTAGTGAGGAAGCCGGCTATCCACTTACACAGAGTGCTCCCTTTGGTGTTGCAAGGAGGAAATTAGGAAATGTTGAGGTATTCCTTTGATAACAATTTCAAACATGTAACTCATAAAAATAATAAGTATTTATAATGACAGGCAGCTAACAACTAAAACAATTATAAAAAAAAAAAAAGAAAGAAGCTGCATGATTTCTCCTAATTTACTTCTCTGCAGCTATTTCAGAGAAAAGTACGAAAATCTCGCCCCCAACTCGAGATCATCAACAAGCAGGACGCCGGCTAGCCCGAGGAAGGCCGCACAGACACAGCAAGCAACTCCGATCCATGGTGCACGATGCCAACAACAGGTGGGATGCCCTGCGCCAGGCGATTTTTTTTTGCGGGCAGCTGCAGCAACATCTTGAGACGACTGAGACACATGCAAGTCACCAAAGAAGAATTTGACAGTACAAGAGAGAGCATGTTAGTCTGGTTACAGAGATGGACTTACAACTCACTAATGTCGAACACTTCTCAGAATCAGACACTTCCATCAAAATTAAACAAATGACTGTAAGTAGAGCAGTTTGTATTCTAAGTAAATGCCCAATTCTATGATTTATTGATCTGTCAATCAGATGGGACTATGATTGGTGCGAGCATAGCTCACCTTGTGATTATTCACAATGCATCTTTACTCTGATTAGCAGATTAAGTAGGATGCATAATTGAAAGCCTGATTCATGTTTTGACTGCTAATATTGCAGTATTTTACAAAATAATTCGGACACTTGAGTTTGTTGTGTATTCAAGTATGGCCCAAATTTGGCATCATAGTTGTTGAATGGGTGTAAAATGTTAAATGACCATGGGTCATTTGGGAAGCCATCTCATAAACACTGACCTAAGGCTAGGATGTTTACTCATTTGAATGCATTTAAGTCATGCAAATGCATATTTTTTTCTTAGGGACAAATTTGGAATTCTGCACAACTGCAATTTGGACACTTGATGATTTGGAATAAATATTAACTTTTGATTCTTAAAATCAATATTTGAAGTTGTGAATTAGACATTTGTGCATTTGCAGAAATATGGAGTCTGTAAAATGCTATTTTCCTGCAGTGATAGTAATTGTCATGTGAGTGCAAGAAGGTTGTAAGTGCAATAGCTGTCTTTTGGTCAGAAATTCCCATCAAGCATATTATTATGCCAAGTCTTTGGTCTGTCGCTCTTGAAATGGTTCTTCAGACGAGTCACCTGTAGAATCATTTCAAGAGCCACCGACTCAAGGAAAGATAAATTGAGAGTTACCCAATACATGGCAGCATACAAATGTATCACATGACAGCCATTGCACATATAACCTTGTTGCACTGGCACAATGAGTTGTATTAATCTCTCTTATATCCATATCTGTGACCAGGCCTTCCAACATGAGATACAATTGAACCAATCTAGATTAGAAGTAATAGATGATGCTGCCCGTATGCTAATGCAGAAATGTGACCCCAATGATGCAGCCAACATACAGGAAGACATGGACGAGCTACATCGCTATGCTCAGGAGGTGTTTGCCAGGGTGGGCAAATTTCAGCGCAAACTCCAAAGAATATCTTCAGCACAGGTAAATATAGATTATTCACATTTGGTATGATGAGAAAAATCTGTGCAATTTTTGAGAATAGGGAATTGTATTCTTTGTAATTAAAATAATTTAGGGAATTTATTCCTTAAGCCTTAGTTCATGACAAATTGCCTGCTTACAAGCATTTCATATATGGCATGGCCTACAATGCTTGCAAATGTTTAGTTGCTGAATTAACCTCATATCTTTTCATGCAACCTAACAAATTAAAATAAAAACATTAATGTGAAATTTGTAGCTCTGTCATCCTGTCAAAGCTTAATCATTTTGATATTTCATGATATCAAATAACATCCAGAACAACTCAACTAAAGAGTAAATAGTAGTTAAGTACTCGTCTCTGTAGCCATTCTTGACCGTTTCTTTCCTGCATTTTGCCACCGTAGGCCAGACTGCGTGCATTAGGGGCTGCAACAAGTAGTATTTACTTTCCATGTGACCCGCATGACGATGCATGCTGGCACAAGCACTAGGACTGTGCCATCCGTTTTTACATTAGACTAGGGGGTTTAGTCAGGTATGATTAGAGTGTTTTAAATAGCGTGCTAGCAGTGCCGTAGCTTTGCTTTGCTTTGTTGTTAGTATTGCAGTGGCATTTGATAAAGTTGTGTAGGTACAAGTAGATTCCTCAAGTAATTACATTTTAAATGAGGTTTTGTCCTTTTCCTGTTCACACATTTTGCCCATTGTTTTCGCAAAGCCATACCTATCCACAGCAGTGCTCAATTGTTTTCACTACCACCATACTAATATTTGTTTTCTTCTGAGCCAAGACATTAGTTTTCAGCTTTTAGAAAAACATCCTTGCTTATCCTCTGTACCTCCCCATCCTGCTGGCAGCTCCTAACATCCTTATATTGTGCCATAGTTACATAATATTGGTTCTAGCCTTCATTCAAGCATCACAAAATGCATATAGCCCTGACTCTAGTCTTAACCATAACTCTAGCCCATTACACCAACCCTAATCATAAACCCAAAATCTTAACCCCTGGGCACTACCTGCCTATCTGTTGGCTTCTAAGCACTATTTTGATTGGTCACTTGAAAGGTAATATCATGTAATGAGCCAATTAGAGATACTGTCAAAATGGTGGAATGGTTTACACAGAGATATAAAAGCACTATTTTGATTGGTTACTCAGAGGGCTATCTCATGTTGACTCCTGTAATGAGCCAATCAAACAGATTGTATTATAAACGGTAGTGCCCAAGGTTTAACTCTAGATTTTTGATCATGCTATTTTCTAAAATAAAGTTTGTAATAACCAAATGATGTGTAGTGATTTACTAACAATTACGTCAACTTTGTGCCCATTCCTTGATTTTTTCTTTTTTCTTTGATTTGTGAAGGGAATTGAGTCTTGCATTCCCTTTGACTATCTAACAGTACCAGCTAGTAAGGTGAGTGATAACCCTCCTAGATTGTTGTCCTAATTGTGATGATTCACAGTGTACCATTTGATGTTTACCTCTTGTCTTCCTGACTGACTGGCTGGCTGGAGTTATTACATTGTAATCTTATCATACTAATCACTTGATAAAGTTGGCCTCTGATTAATCCTGTTACAGTTTGTGTCAAATACATCTTTAGAATTCAAAATGATGTGGATCTCTCTTTCCTGGGAAATCATTTCAGACTCTAAAATAGTAGCAGAGAAACCCTTGTGAAATTCCTTAGAATTTGTCAGAAACAACAATTTTTGTCCAAAAAGAGCACATGTGGGGGAAATGAGGGTTTCTACATATATAGAGTTAGTCTTCCTCTGGGGGAGTATGGATTTTAAATGGAATAGCCTAATAGGTGACTACCTTTGAAATCCATTCTCCCTCTGTGAAAGACTAATTATTACCCACAGGGGACTGAGGGGAGTGTAGATTCCAAACAGAATTGCCCTTTGGATAACATCATTTGAAATATACATCCCCTTTGTGGAAGAGTTAGGCAAAGTCTTCTACTGTGGGAGTATGGATTGGAAATGGAATAGCCTTATGGTATCTTATTGCTGGCCCAATGTAGTAGTTCTTTCCTTTGCTAGTGTAATGTGTGAGATTGCTATTGTATGAACACCTTGTTTTGTAACCCTTTAAACCTTATTTCAGCTAAGTTGGTATTTAATTGTATTCACATGATGTTTTCATTTTGCAAGTATGTCAGGTGAAGTTTTATCTCTGTGCATTCATTTTATTTTAAATTTGGTTTATCTTCTCATTTATTTTATTGTACAAAATCTTTCTATATGCTGTTGCTGTAATAGTACTCGGGAACAGTAAATAGGGCAAATAAAAACATGATCTTTCTGAGATGAAAATGGAAAACCTTAAAAAAAATAGGTGAAATGTGGACCCATTTTTTATTGCATTTTGGACCACTTTTTGTTTGTTGTTTGTCTCTTGGGGGGCTGCTTTATGCAATTTAGTGACAAATTTTTTTGTGAAAGCAAAAAACAAACAAAACCAAAATTTTGGTATTCGTTGTTAATGTTTATGAATAACCCTATTCTATATTTAGAAGATAGTTGCTGAACCCAACAGTCAATGTTCAAACCCTGTGTATTGAAGATAAGTCCCCCTACCCTAAAATGCTTAGAAAATAAACAAGAGTGTTGATAAGTTCATTGACATTAGTAAATTTCCCAAATCTAGCTGGCTCTTAAAATGGGGATGTAAGGATTTAATCTATGGTAACATTCCAAGTTCTCGCTGGCTCCTTAAACTGGGGAATGTAAGGATTATCGAGGGTAACAATTCCAATCTAGCTGGCTCTTAAAATGGGGATGTAAGGATTTACTAGGGTAACAATTCCAAATCTAGCCTGGCTCTTAAAATGGGGAATGTAAGGAATTATCTAGGTAAACAATTCCAAATCCTACTGGCTCTTAAAATGGGGAATGTAAGGATTTATCTAGGGTAACAATTCCAAATCTAGCTGGCTCCTTAAAATGGGGAATGTAGGATGTATCTAGGTACCAATTCCAAATCTAGCTGGCTTGTAAAAATGGGGAATTTAAGGATTTATCTAGGGTCACACTTCCAAAATTCTAGCTGGCTCTTAAAATGGGGAATGTAAGGCTTATCTAGGTAACAAATTCCAAAGTAGCTTGTTATATTTTGTATCTTTCCCATTTTTCCCCAGTCCGAGGTGTAAGGGGTGCTTTTTCCCCCACTCACTTTCCCACCCCATCCTGATTCTTTAGTATTATGTGTACTATCATCATATACAAAACTATGCATTGGAAGAATAATGCCTAATAGATGGTTTTAAAATATTTGAACAATTTTTTTTAATTTGGACAATTGTTTTTAAATTGGTCAAATATTAATTATTTCTGCTTTTCTGGTGAAAACAAAATTGCCATGCACAAGTTTGAATATTTATAGTGTAGAAGGATGTTTTAAAACCCATCTGGCATTCTGTTATTTTTATTTGTATTTTTCCCACATAGTGTCTTTGTTTTCGTAACTGATATTCTACATCATATTCATTTGCTATCTGAAATATTTTACTTTTCTTTGAGTAAAAATTGACTTAACTGTGTCAGTGGGACCTAATCCATTGGTCCATTGGGATATTCAACTAATAATTGCATTTACGTCTTCAAGATATTTTGTTCTATATAGTATGTCCTTATTAAGGATTTGACCACTTTTGTTCACTTAAAAGAAATGGCCACACTTTGTTTTTGCTATAAACCATGTTATTTAATTGATTAAAATAATTGCTCAAATTCAATTAGCTATTTGGTAAAAAATAATTGTAAAGAGCATTTGTGGAGGCATCCATGTTGGGTCTAAAAACAGCTTACACATTAACAGTAGCAGGTGTGCTGCTTGTCAGCATAGTCCTTGACAATATATTAGAGTATACTGTGTGCAGAAAAGACATGAAAATCCAGACAATGCAGACATTCCACAGCACAGCTGCTACTGACAATGTATGGCCCAACATGGATACCTCCACAAAGGCTATTGATCAATTCCACTAATTATTAACTGATTACAAAACAAGATGCAAGGTCAGTGGTCTTTTCAAAGAGGTTCTATATAGATAGAGAGGCAAAACGTTACGTAATCTTTAGAAATTCATCGTCTCGCATGTTTTGCCGACCACAAAGAAAACATAGAGTACCAACAATAGAAAGCAATGGCTGCCTCCGCTTCTTCCACATACTGTGGGTGCCGCTTTGCATATACACTAATCGGTAGTGATACAAATTGATGTATGTGTTAGAGGTGCCAGGTGTAATAATAGTGCACCTGGATCATTGTGCTCAGATACTCTTTTTTCTCATAATGCAATGCGCGCTTAGGTGAAAAGATGTATTCATTGAGGCGGTTTATTTAAATCAAGATGACTGACGTGTCATTTTATTCGTTGTGTGGCCATGGGTAGGACAAAATTTAACCACCCAATAGCACCCAACATCCAACAACTGATATTTTGGCGGATTGTTTGTATCGAATTAACATTATGTGTGTATACAAGCACCCAAACTAATAATTATTCCGTGCAATATTCAAAATGTCAGCGCCCAGCACGGACGACTGGTTTTGAATGGGCTTCACCCCCTTGGGTCTTTTATAATACAGGGTATCTCAGAAAAAAATAGTTTTGGATAGTTTTATGAAACATGAAAACAGTTTCATGAACTAATCTTCACCTACTTTCACTGTGTGTGGTAATTTCAGTGCATGTGATAAGGGTTTGCTTCTAATGTTATGGTTAAGCCAAGCATGTCAAATTTCACCTGGGGGACTTTTTCAGGAAAGTGCAGCAATCTGACTTCATTCAGGTTTACAATTCAACTAACTTTTATCAATGCACTCAGTCAAGTTGCTCCAAGTTCATAAAGTATTGAAATGCTAAGCATATAAAGTTTCATATTTTTGTTTAAATGCAAGATTTTCAGAGACCCTTCATTTTGAATTCTATCGTCTTATAAATTTGATTCTTTCATTTGTTCTTTGGAACAGGCGGAAAGCCAATAGACACTCAAAGGGGATGACTATACAGATGAAGAATAATTGTAAATCAGTAAGCTCCATAGTATCATCCCAGACAGAGAGCATTACAACATTGTAGTCACCATTAAGTCCTGTATCCATCCAGTATCACTCGCCCTCTAGAATCATCCCCTATCATAAAAGGATCAGTCCCGACAGAGTACCTGTTCCCACATAAGCAGAGACAGATTATCTCCCAAGAAGATTACCACAATCCAGAGACAGTTCCCCACGACCGATCGTTGTCCCCTACACGGGAACCCGTATCGGGACGGATAACACCGGCCAGCGCGGCCTCACTGACTGGGATAATGAATAAGGTAATACCCCATCTCAGCTGGAATCTTCAGGTGAAGGCTGGAAGTACAGATCTAGACCAGAGGTAGACATACAACATGTTAAGGAGCCATAGAATGATTTGCACAATGAGGTAGAGGCAACTGAGAATGCTTTAAGATGTAGGACACCAACAGGACCGGAGGATAGAAGATACAAACTGGGATATGTAAGTAAACTCTAAGGTTTGAATATAATCTATGTCAAATTGAATTCGCATCGATAAATTCGAGATAATCAAGAAAACATGTGGGGTAAATGGCATTTTTTAAACTTTAACATCAGGAAAAAGTGTGTACAATTCCATATGCTGCTTTAATTAGAAACCAACCACGAATAGTGAAATAAATGGGAGTAATTTGAGGACTTTTTCATACCGTCTCCCGTACATAGACCTAGTGATGACGTCTCAAAATCTACAATAAACAGCTGATTGTGATTTACACCAGTACAGAATAAACAAATATCAATATGTTTTTGTGTTTGCGTTCAAACTGATATTGATACAAATGATGCACAAATCACGCTTAATCCGTAGGAATTCACCGGGAAAGGGCTTTTTTTTTTAATATATTTCAAGTCGGAATTTTAATACGCACGTATAGAAATTACAGAAGCGGATAAAAGTACGCCTTGTCTTTAATAAGCGGATTCAAGCCAACCACTTGCAGGTTATGTATGCAATCATGCAGTTAACAAAAAATATAAAAATATGAATTTTGGGGATTTTGTCAATGTTCGGATTAGCAAATCGTCGCTAATCCCTTTAAGTGTTGGGTTATTTCTTGGAGTTAACGGTGCATTTGTGATTTAAAGAGACAATGGCACATTTGAAAAATAGTACGCCCTCAAGATTTTCAAAATCGATATTTTTGCATGGTTGTAAAGCTTATATACATAAAGCCCTCACCTGAAGGATTAGACCCAAATCAGTGTCCTTGGGTAAACAAATGTCGACGATGACATTAATTCAGCAGACGACGGACAAGGGCGTGTAACACAAGCAAAGGCAGCACCCTGTTTAACCGATCTGTGACTTTGTGGTTTAGTATCAATGCTAGTATGTATATACAATGTTGATTGAAGTTCGAAAACTTAAAAGTTAGCCTAAACATTATTGGATGTTTTTAACCTCTTATTAACGTCCCTGACTATTTTTTGAGTATGGTATTGTTATGTGTAAATTTATCTCTATTCTTTCAATGCATAGAACTATCGTTTTGAGAGCAAATTGAGGAAAATTTTATGTTGTGTGAAAATGTGACAGTGCCAGCTTAATCTGTTTTGTACCTATTGATTCATAGTGCCGGGTCTAGTGGTTGCAGCTTGACTCTGGAGCCAGGTCCTCGGATAGAATCTCCGTGGGAACCACTGGATAGATTTAATTAGGGAAAACTCCATTGGGGATTGATGATTGTATATAAACAAGATAATTGATTAAAACCTGAATGCCACTTTCTCCTTGGTTCATTTGAAATGGGCAACTGAACCATGGGAAAGTGCACTACCCATCCAGTTGTGGTTTCGTGTAGTGTGTTTGAATGTCTGCAATATGGCGCTGTTTGAAGCTGCTTGCCTCCAAGTTGCATTGTTTCTGTTCTAGTAATTATTAAGTTGTAAAGTTCTAGCAATTTGCTAAAGGCCACGATTGAGATAAAATAACCTGAGTATTATTCTAAGATATTTATTGAGATCTTCTTTCTAAAACTTGATGGATTAAGATCCCAAGTTTGGTGTTATATTGAATGCGATTGTGTTGCCAATTTCTGTCCAGATTTTAATAATTCCAATATCTGGCAATGAATATGAGATCTGCTTTCATTTCTTTTACTAGACAAAGTTTAAAAAAATTAGTTTTCCTGAAAAGGATTACGCGAGGAACAAATCTAAAAAATTTTAGGTAGATGTGTGACTCCACATAATGCTTTATTTAACAAACTTGAAAAGATAAAACTCTGCTGTTTTGGTTTATGCAAATTGTAAATTATTTTTGAACTACAATAAGCTCTGGATTGTTAATAGTAAATTAGTCACAGAATTTATTGCACAAAAAATGTGAATTATTGTAAGGTATTTCATATATATCTGGGTTGAGAGATTTCCTGAGATAAATATAAGACGGTTTTTTACATATGTTTTATACTTGACCTTTGTAAAGTATTAAAAGAGCACTTATGCGATACATTTTTTACAGCTGAAAAGAAGGGTCTTCTGAGTAAAAACACTGTAGAGCCGTAATATTGTATGGGACAGAAGATGCTTAGATTATAGTTTTACCTGTTTAAATGAGGATTTACTTATTTTGTGTTTACAGGAGAATCTTGTTGTAGATGGACGTAAAAGGAGAGGTAGGCGCACTCAGGAGGATTAATACCCAGGACTGCCTGATGGACCCTGCCATAAACCTCCAAGTTCAGGTAAGACTAGAGTTAACTCAAAAGGAAGATATAGACAGCTATAGACTTTATCTAAATATTTAGGGTAGAGTTGAAACTGTACACTTCAAGAAAAGATTTTGTTTTTTGTCCATGCCCATGATTGCCCTTTTACCAATTCTGTGTGCTAGTAATTTGACATGATTGATTTATTTGGTGAGCTTGATCCAAGTTATTTTTACTATAAAAAGTAATTGCATTTTGAAGCACTAGTATTATTTCAGTGAATTATATATGTTAGTTGTAAAACCAATTTTAATTTTCAATTTTGGATACTAAATCATGACTCGCACTGCCCAAAGCTGTTACTCCAATCAGTCATTAGTTCCCATGCTCATGACAGAAATGATCTCTAATTCTGTTTTAGCTATAAAAAAGAAGGCAAACAAATATATTACATGAATTACATTGACTTCTTAGAAGAAACAGCCGATTCAAAAGGTTTTAACACTGTGGTCGAAAAAGACTCTTCAAATAACCATTATCAATGCTTACTGCTGGTGAATTATATTTTTTTACCGCTCCTTATACAAATAGATGTTAATTTCTGAAAAAATCTAACTTCTTATAAGAAGGTTCAAAAGTAATGTTTTTATTATAGATCCCTAAATAAATGATTAGGAACATTAAAGTCTTTCCTCGCAGGGATGTGATTAGATGCTGCCAGTTGTAAAGGTGCTTTGTCTCTGTCTAAATATGTTAATAAAAATAGTTTTGATAATAAAAACATTTGTTAAGCGCTGTGAACATGGTTTTCTCATTTGTAAGAGCGCTAGATAAATGCCACATTAATGTTATATTCCTCGTAGAAAGTGTTGGATCGAATGATCTTTCTTTTCTTAGGGTGATCAAAAAATTTCTCTCAAACAATGCATACAACCCCTTAAATTAGAGGTCAACTTTTTGACAACTATTTTTTGGGGGAAATTCCAAGGAATGAAAAAATTTTATTTAGCCTGTGTGTAATAATCAGAATCTTGTATCTGTAAACAACCAATGATATAGATACAGCAGACTAGATAGGGACAAAACATTGACTTTGGTATCAGTCAGATTTTTTGTTAGTAAAGTCGGTGTATGATTTTGCTTGCATTTATAGCAATTTAAAAAAGATCACAGATTACAATGAGACCAAACGACTAAATTGTTATGTTTAGTTGAAGAGCTGATTAATTAAAAAAGAGGGGAAAGAGTTACTTTTGGTCAAAACCCCCAAATCCGTTTCCTTTGAGGGCCTGGTATCCTGGTAACCAGTACAAGTACCTGTCCCAGGGCCGAGTTGTCAGTGGCTAAAACCGTCAACCCCATTGGGTTTCTAAGGAAATTGATGAAGGTAGGGTAGATTACCCTGGTAGAATGAAAAAAGATCTACCTACAAGGGCAGTTCAGCCCTGGAGAACTAATGGTGGCCATCCAGAGCACATGCGCCTGCAGGGGGGGCGTGGTTGCTCAAAGGTATGCCCACCGCCGAAAACTGTGGATTGACATCAGGAAGGGAATCTGTCAATTATCTTTTGCTCCAATAGTATAAGCTGAGTGTGAGGTGTATCCGCCCACCCCTCTTAGGCGGGGACAAAACTGGATTTAAAACTGGTGTGGTTTAACTAACTAACTAACAGTGTTAATAGAATGTTCTCTTGAATTGTATAAGTATCATGAACTGAGCTTACCTCTGAAATGAATTTAGATGTATAGCAAATCCCTCTTCCCTTTTTTTTTTTCTTCCTTATTCTTTAGGTGTATATTAGATGTCGAAAGGGATATTGACGGGGGGTGCAATATTGGGTGGGGAAGTCATCCAAGGAAGAAGATTCTTGAGAAATAGATGCATCACTTGAGTCAGATTACCATGCAATGCATCAGTTTAAAGAATGACCTACAAAACCTCAATATGTGGCTAGATTATGGCAGAGCTATACTATATCACGAGGTTGGCAGTACAGTATAGAGGGACTTGCTGATACCATCAAGAATACAGGGTAAGAGAATAGGATTAAGGAGGTGCATGAGTAACAAAAGATTATGATAAAATTTACGGTATATAAGGCCCACATGAAAGTTAATGTTATGTTCCGTAACCAATTTTTGCAAATCCATAATGAGGCAAACCTTTCATTTTTCATTATTCTTACTGCGTTTAATTTTGAATAATAAACAGCAATTTCACCAACCTCCAGCGTGCTAATGCTAAAATATATTGTGTCAAAAACGCACATAATTTTAAAAAGGTTTGCAACTGTTATTGGTTTTTTTTACAATCTACTAAAATCACATTCACAAGTGTGATAACAAGAAGACACCCTGATATGTCTTTGAAATACAAAAAATGCACTTTTTGAGATTGTCAGCATCTCAAACGAGGGCAGAAATCATAACGCGGGCGGGTTACGGGAAAAGAACATCGACTTTCATACGCATAATGAAGGCCTACTTATTATTATACTTGAGAAAGTTTAAATGAAACTGAAAACCGGTATACCCTGTGCTGCTTCACTCTACTTGGATGGGTGTTCTTTGCTTGTTTTGATTTTCCAATTCCCATTCACTAGACACAAGCTACCGAGCCTCTTGTCAAAAGGCATTCAATATGCAAAGGTGGTTACATATGTACAGAATTTTCAGCAAGCCTTATCAGTGCAGTACATTATGGGTAATATGCAAATTCACACATAACATGTTATACGTGTTAAATCAGGATTTTGTGTAATTTTGCTTAGCAAGGACCCCCCCAAGAAAAAAATCGGTACACCTCCATGATAAAAGAAACACAAAGGAAACAACTCCCAAATTTTAAAATGGCTACCTCCAGAGGAAACACATTGTCAGAGGAATGGCATCCTATCATTTATTGCTTATTCCTGGGTGTTGTGACTCAGAATTTGTCCATGACTCAATTACCTTCTTGGAGTCGTGGACATCAAACACGTTTAGAAGTTGTTTCGCATGTATTTTCGAAAACGCCTTTCTATGCGCTCGTCGTACGTCAGAATTTGAATCAAATGCATTACACATTGTCGTCACTGACTCGAGGAAGATGTGAAAGCACTATAGTAGTGGGTTTTTTAAAAACAAAAAAAAATTCCCCCCCCAATTCATCATGCTGGCATCTACAACAGTATGCTACTGGTCTGAAGCAGTGAGATTTAAATGTAAGATGCATGCCATATTGACTGAGTACAGGAACAGGTAACAGAACATCACAAAATATTTGGCGGTGGATCGAATGATGCATGTAACACCAAGCTTTTTCTGTTAAAGTGTGCTGGACCTTGTAGGTTTGCAGACGGGTACATTAAATCCCACTGAATTTTAATGCAGTGAAAATTTAATAGAAAAACTTAATATAATCTGAAAAGCAAATTTAGTCCAATTTGGAGCCATGCCAGCACTTACAATCAAACACATTTTTACCAGATCATTAGCAAGGACATTTGCAGATTATGGTGGCTGATCTTATTTCTTTTTGCTCTCTATGTAGGAAATTCCTTCGTAGGTTCTGAATGCCCGCAATGGCAATTGACCTTTCCATTTAACCTCGCGCCAACAATCACGCATCCAGACAGCCACCCATGCCTGAGATGAAAGAGAAGCTCAAAGTGATGAACCATCGCGTGGGAGGCGGGTGTGTAGAGCAGCTGAGGGAGAGAGAGTTCAATGGCATCATGCAGTGTGAGAGTTTCATCAGAAGAATGATGAGATGTTGGGATTGGAATTGGCTCACGATTGTAGAGAACACACTGAGCAGAACAGAAGAGCCTGTAGATATGAGCGCAGATCCAGAGAGGCTAAGTGCAAGTACAGGGGTGGTTCGCGGTACGTTATAAGAAAAAATGAAATCATGGATGGCTTTGCAGGACCTTAATAAAAGGAGTTGTTATTAATAATGATTTTCAAAAAAAATTTCTGATTTGCACGAAATGGGCAAACATCGATCTTTAGCACATTTATTTTTGCACAGTTCCCCCCCCCCCCCATGCTCAAATTCCCCAAATGTGCAAATATTTCCAAAGTGGGGGTTTTCATTCCAAGCACAAACAAATGGATTGATAATTATGTACGTAGTTGGGGGAAACAAGTAAACTATATTTAGGCCTATCGTTTTAGAATTAATGATGACCGTTTGTAGGCAAAGAACCTTTCACAAGGTGTCATCAAAGAGGAAAGGTTGTGCCATGTAAAAAGACTTTTTTTTTGAACAAATAGTATAGTACTAAATAGAGGACCTGATGTTTTTAATACTAGCGAATCTTAATCAAAGGCCAGCTAGGGTGACAACAACAACAAACCACAGATAATAGACATTGTTATACTGGAGGCGAAACCATTTTAAAAATAGAAAAGAAGAGGATGTATCGGGGGCTGGACACAAATGGGGTGAGCAGGGCAAGAGGGATGACTGGCTGTGACATAAAAAACAAGAAGCTAATATAGGGTTTCAGTGGGTTTGCTCTAGGTTTATCGCTGAGCTTTCAAACACTTACCATCAGAGCAATAAAACAGTCATGATGTTGCACTCTCACATACACCACTGAACAAAGGGAGAGAGCAATGAGTGATGATCAAAGGACACCCCAGTAATAGGTTTATGGTTCATTGGGCGGGAGGCATCCTTTGAATAGTCTACCCCCATGTAGGACAAATTTCCACTCATCCCTATTAAAGTTGTTTGGAGTAGATTTGCTGTACAAAAAGTTACCTTTCAGTCCAATTAGAGTTCATGTCCAGAATTTTAGTTTTATTCCAGTGAAAGTCATGGCCATTCTACACATGCTTGGCAATTTTTGTGTGTTACCAGTCCGAGTTGTTTTCTGGTGTTCATCAGTTCTTTTCTTTAATATGATCTGTTGGTTTCACCAATGTACAATTTGTCACATGATCCACAAGGAATAGAGTAGATAACTCCCATGTTGGAGTAGGGTGTACTCTTGTTTATCCTTGTAGAGTATTGGTTGTCTTGAAATACACCCGTAAATTAAACAATCAACAGTGGCTGATGGGAGGGTAGAAAAAAAGTGAAATTAGCCAATTAAGCCTGGTCTAGAAAAATCAATAGATCTATTTTTCTAGGTCAGGCCTATACAGTTATTTCACTTTTCTTCATCTACATTTTATATATTATTTATTTGAATGACTCGCATGAATAATATACAATTCACAATTTCTTTTATTTCGTATTGAAAAATAAGACGAGAAAAATGTTTATGTATGATGAAAATTACAAAATTTGCAATCACTCCACAGATTGCACTGATAAGCAACAAATGACAAACAGGATATGTGGTGTTGCCAACATGCTTTACCCTCACAATATCCATAATGAAACAGTTTGTCTTGACAATTCAGATCAAAAACCATCCAATTTCAACATGCACTAGTTATAAACTTTGCTGGAGTTATTTCCTAAATTCTTCTTGCTCAAAATGTTATCTGATGTAAAGTTGTAAAGTCATAAGATAGAAATTTTCAAATGTACATTTTATGCCCATCTGGGAAAAATTAAAATATTGTAACAAACAATAAAAACAAAGTTAGTTAAACACACACATACACATTTTCTGAACTACATGGAACAAACATTTTTAAAAATCAATATGAATAAAACCAGTTATGATTTGAGGAAACCATTCATATTCATTAAAATAAACAATTGCAATTTTTTTTTATTTCAAAAAAATTAAATTCTGCAGTAAAAAAGTACCACCACATGCAATAAATGGGGTTTGAAAAATTGGGCTACTTTTGGGCCATTTCCCAGTGCCACGTTTTCCCTCAAGTAAAATAAAAAGCAGAGTATTAAGCTTAAAGCTTTAATGGGTTAAATACCTACCATGTTCCTTTACATTTTGGTAACGGCAAAGACTATATACACGGCTGCCGTGTATATAGCGTCCGGTTGTTAGCTGCCCGGCAGCCGTGTATGTAGTGTAGCCTCACTGCCGAGGCTACATACACGGCAAAAAGCTGCCCGGCGGCCGTGTATGAATGTCACGTGTCCCGGCAGCCGTGTATGAATTTCACATGACCCGGCAGCCGTGATGTGATGGCTTCATCGTAGAGATAGAATAATAAGGCAAGAGGTCGGACTTTAGTTCGAGTGGCTCTAAAAATGCATGTTTATTTACGCATGGTAACATTCTATCACCTATATTTGCTAGCACAATAAGTAATCATGCCAATTATTAACTCAATCTAACATTGTTTTTCATTTGTATTTTTTTTTTAATATTTTGTTTTAAGTTTATTTATTAATTTGAAATTTCTTTTATATATTTATTTCGGAGAGTATTTTTAATTATTTTTGATTTACCATTGTTTATGTTATTCATTTTATTTTGATTTTTTTAATAGATTTTTGTTACTGCTTTAAATTTGGATAAATATTTTAGTAGTGTCATTTATTAATATATTTGCATTTGTATTTTTATTCAATATTTATATTTTTAAATATTTGTAGTTTTTATTTAATTTGTAATTTTATTTTTGGTTCTTTTTATTACTTTTGAATTTTTTTTTTTTTTTTTTTTTTTTTTTTTTTTTTTTTTTTTTTTTTTTTTTTTTGTATTTATTTTTTAGTTTAGCATTGTTTTATTTATTTTTAAAATTTTAAATCATTTTTTGATTTATTATCTTCGTTTATTTCTTTGTCTTTTTTATTTCTTTTAATCTTATTTTTGTTCGTATTTTTAATTTTTTACTTAGCATCGTCTTTATTTGTTTTTATTTTAAATCATTATTTTTATTTATTGTCAACTGCTATTTTACATTTTTATTTTAATTCTTTTTATTTAGGCCTACCATTATTTTTTTATTTTAGTATGCTGTTGAAGAGTATACAGCTAACAACTATTTTAAAAGAGGCGACTAAGATCCCATCTTTGGTCTAAGAAATTAGTTGTTTGCATTTGCCTCATGAGACTGTTGTGATTTCATAGAATCTCCTGTAATTTTAAAAACTGGCTTTGTGCGATTTTGTTTTTATTGTGTAAAAACTGTACAAAAACACTATACAATCCTCCACTGTACTGCACTAGAGTTGTACTATCCAAATGATGAATATAAATAAGACATTATTTTTATGGATTCCTTTGTTATTGAAAGCGGAACTCAATTGTCGGGAGTAGTCACGATTAATGAATCGCATTGATGTGTGAGGTTACAATTCCTCGCCATCATATGATACGCTAACAAAAATTGCGACCCGGGAACACGTCGCCCCGACATGCAATGAATGCTTAGTCGGCAACTGCACATTGCTTTGACATTGTTCAGCTAGTGATTTAAATTTAAGATTGTTTTCTACACTCTTCAATTAGCAGTTCGCGTTGAAGTGAATTTTCATTTGTGCTAGGTGTTGTGAAAGATATACTGAAATGGAATATTTCAATCGTATTTTGGGCCTTTTTAAGCTGTGATTTTTATTGAGCATGGGCATGCCATGGCTCCGCCTATAAAGGCTACACTGGAGCCAATCAGGAAGCCAAACGCATGTTGATTGACAGAAAAACAAAGTTGGGTTTTAGGTACACGGCAGCCGTGTATATAGTCACTGCCTTTGGTAACACTTAGTTTTGCCTTTCCCAGGGCATATTCCTCATGCATATTCATGATTGCACCTTGCTCATCTCCCCTTTATGTTTCAAGACATCCAACATCCAGTTGTTAATCATCCTTTCCATGTTCATTCATGTGTCCTGGTCACTCACATCCTGTTCTTTGTTGTCCTAGGCATCCAACCTATTGTCTTCTTGTCTCTGTCCATTGATTTGTGTCTAAGAAGTCACTCACACATAGTTCTCTGTTTTCATTGGGTTTTCTGCGTGTGCTGTCACTCTGCCTTTGACAGTAGTTCTGCCAGGAGTTTGGCATCAGGTTCTTCGATTACTCTAGATTTACTTAACATGCATTTTTTGTGGATGAGCATTTTCTTAATAGTTTCTAGTATCATTATGGTAAGAATGGAGATATTGTGAATCTGTTGTCAAACTTGGTTTCATTCACAAGTCTTGCTTAGGAGAAAAAATATTCAGGCTTAATATAATCTCTGTAAATATGTTTACAGAGATGATAACAAAACTGTCATGAGTTGTCCCGTTACTAATGAACCTGTGGTCTAATGGCACTGGATGCATTACTACTGTAAATGGACAACTTTGTATCAATTTTCTTGATTCCAAATTTGACTATCTTTTCACTACCCTTTTCTTCCATTACAGCGATTAAAACGTCAGCTAGAAGCCTCTCAACCCAAAGTGATGTCTCTCAAAGACACAGCAGACCAGTACCTAGTGGATGTAGACTCCGAGGCTTGTCAGTCAACGAGGGAAAAGATCAACCTTATAGCCAAGAAGAATGATGCATTACTACGCCGATGCAATGATAATCTGGAGTTACTGGAAACCACCATCGATCCCAGTGAATTTGACATCACTAGGGTAAGTCAGGGTTTCCCTGTTTTGTTATTGCTATTAGATATGCAAATACATTTCCACATTTGATTTTCAATAATTATTATTTGCATATCAGTAGGCACACAGAATATATTCTTCATCTGTTGTATTGGTGTTTGGGATATGTATATCTTCTGTAATTAAAAAAAGCATAGTTGTAAGAACTCTTAAAACAGTAGAACTTAAAGAGACACAAGGATATTTCTAGAAAGAAGCACCCCACTTTTGTTTGAACCTGGGCTTTTTGGCATATTTTGAATTCTTACTGATGAATTAGATCACACCTGAAGTAAATAAGCCAAATATGCTGTCATTATATAATAAGATCATGATGATGATTTAGAATTTTTTGTTGTGCATGACAGAAAAATCAAAGCATGCTTTTCTATGGGGGCAATTACGATATAGCAGGCAAGTTCAAAACATAGATTCTGGTTTTCATTTTTACTTGTTTGCCCAATAAACGTTTGAAATGTTCTCGGTAGGTGTTCTACAACCGATCAAGTGCAAATTGAGAGAAATTTGTATCTTAAAAAAAGTCTCCAAATATGTCCATCTTTAATTTGAAAGGGTACACAATTTTGATTTGTAGACTAAAGATATGCACCATAATAATAATAACCAGTTTTTATATAGCGCTTAATCCCCGTAAACAGGCTCAAAGCGCGGTTGACAATTATTATTACACCACCTTCAAGAAATCGTCACAATCATTTCGCTTCATTTAGGTGACTGCTCAAAGACATGCCTTTCAAGTGCACAAGCCTATCAGCAGTTAGATTGTAATCAGTGTTGCCAACAAAAATTTCGCCTACCCGCGGCAAAGGACCGCGCCAAGGCGCGGCAAATGGCCAAAAAGTAGCCCAATTTTTCACTTGTCGCTTAGCGCATGTGAGGGCGCTATTTTTACGAAAAAATGCCACTTTAGTCTGATTTTTAACTAATTTTTATTTATTTTATATTTATTTTTTATTTATTTATTCTTTATTTATTCTATATTTATTTTTATTTATTTTTTTATTTTAAATGTATTTTTTATTTATTTTTAAAGAATCTATTTTGTTTTGTTTTCTTTCTTTTTCTTCATTTTTTAATTTTTTTCAATTTTTTTCTCTATTCTTTATTTCTTTATTAACACACACTCATTATCTATTTTGCCAAAGTGGTCCTAAAAGAAATGTTGTCAAGAAATGTTCCGTTTTATAGTCCTCGAATACCCGCGGCACTTAAATTAATTTACCAAATCATTTGATTATATTCGCAACAGACATGACAGAAAAGGATGCGTGCGGCGTATCCGTTTTGATTTATACCTGGACGATCTACTTCCTGGACGATCTACGCTATTGTTCCTATTGTTCCCTTATGGCAATTATCTTTAATCTGTGTCCTTAACACACAATGGGTGATTGAGATCAGCTTTGCCCCCTACCCGGATCTAATTAAACCGGATAACTGTGCAGAGTTTTCGTATAGGCCTACACACGTAAATGTTAAAGTAGCACTGTTTTTGATAGTTAGTTTTCCTATGTTTTTTATTTCACAAGGAACATTATTAAACCAAAAGGAGTGGATTTCCACTCGTTTTCGTGTTGTCCTTCGTTTCACTCCCCAAAAGTGTTGTCCTTCGTTTAACTCCTCAAACGAGTGGAAATCCACTCTTTTCGAGTGATTTTAACTCTTTTTGAGTGGAAATTCACTTCCTTCTTTAAATTCAATTCCTTCTTTATTTATTTCTTTATTCCTTTCTCTATTTCTTTCTTTATTTCTGTAACACTTATGTAAGGATGTGTCCTGGTCAAAATGAGAGTAGCAAATCTTATGTTGAACACCGAGAAATAATGTCTTGAAAGCTCCTTTCAAGGCAGCCTCAAAGTCACTCACTATAGGCCGTAGAAAATGAAATCCCAGTCCTCTATAACACGAAATCTTTAATGAAGTTTAACCTTTTGATACTCCATATTGACAGCCGCGAAAAACAGTACAAACTTACAGTTGGAACTTAATGAAATAATTTAGTTTTATACTGTGAGCGATTCCTGTGTGAGCACGGTCAAAGTTACAAGTTATCGCTGCAGAGTAACACTGAGTGACGGGTGATTGATTATTGATAAAGCTCGCCGACATGAATCATGTGAATAGGGATTAATCGTAGATCGTCCAGGAAATAGATCGTCCAGGATTTTCCCTCCGTTTTTACCTACATCCTAGCAGCTTTAAATTGCCCTCTCACGTTTCACCCCAGTGAGCCGGGAATGAGCCCTAGCCTTGTACATTGTACCACCCATGACGGTCACTTTTTGTTAGGATAATTAATTCTTGTTATACCTGAGTGAACACCTACTCCCATCGTGTAAGGAGCACAAAGCACTCAGATCACGGGATAAAAGTTGAGAGTAATAGCTAGTAATTTTTGTTGTCATACCCGAGCGAGTACCCCCTGTAGTGAATGCAGGTAAAGCATTTTCAAGAAGAAAGGATGCTCTAATCAATTGTGATTCCCGCGGGTGCCGCGTCGGTGCCGAGCCTTGGGACTATGAAAAGTAGCCCAATTTGGGGCAACCCGCAGCGGCCTTTTTTTAGGCGCGGCAGGCATGTAAAAAGTAGCCCAATTGTGCGGGTAAACCGCGGCGTTGGCAACACTGATTGTAATATTCCCCATAGCAGCTCCCCAGATTTCGCTTGGGCAGACGAGGCAATTGAGATTAAGTATCTTGCCCAGGGACACAAACATGTTGACCACAGTGGGGCTCAAACTCACAATTTTAAAGGTCTAATGATCACCAGTCCTGCACTTTTCCACTAGACCACACATGCTCTCAAATTAACAGCAGTATATACATGTAGATTCATCAGGTTTGTTGGTGAGACATATGTCTCAAAACAAAATATGAAAGTTATCATTTCATATTTCATATCGGGACATATTATTGACTGCAAATAAATAAACTTGGTTTTGTCAACTACGAATACAATGTTTGTTTATGATTATAGAATAATTTTGCTCTTTCAACAAATATGTTTTTATTTGAGAAAATAAAAGGGAAACATTTTGTTTTCCACAACAGTATATCTTAATCAGTAGTCATATTTCCTCTTTCGTTTCCAGGGTGATGAGACGAACCCACGAGGTGTTGCATATCCACTAGGCACTGTAGGAGAGATGATTGGAGAAGTAGGAAGCTCTCCAATGAGAACCAGTACTCCAATTTATTCCATCCGTAACTATGCCGACGCTGCCTCTAACACGATACCTGTACAAGGAGCGGCTGTTGCTGTCATGTAAGTCTTGCAAGCAGAGACTCCTATTTTAATTCATGTGTTTCTTTAAATTATACGCCTGTCAATAAAACTAGAATGAGCATGAAACACTTACTGCATGCACTGCTTAATGCAATTGTGTTGGGCATTTGGATTTCCAACAAAGTAATGGAATTAGGCCACCAAAAAAAATCGCCCAAATCTGACAAAAGTATTTTTTTTGCTTGCTTCACTCGCACTAAAAATTCCCCAAAACACCAAATCACTGTCAGTTGGGCCTCTTGAACAGGTTTTTGTAGCCCAAGCTATAGCCTATAATCACAGTGAAAATTGATTAGAACTTTTTGCTCTGCATATTTGTTGATTTGATCAAACTTAAAATTCAAATTCTATTACATCTACTGCCCATTATTGATATGCAGCATTCTGATTGGTCAGTTTACTGCCCATTATTCTGCAATAATGGATCACAAATATATTTGCATTTTAAATCAAGCTATTTTAGGTCATAGAATAGAAAAAGGGTTTGCAGTATCATTTATGGGCTCATAATGTATAAACTTTCAAATAATGGGCTCGGCTGCATCTCGCCCATTGGGCTCGGCTGCATCTCGCCCATTTGTTTTCTGACCTCGGACACATTGACCCATAAATGTTACTGAGTTTGCAACAACTTTTATTTCTTAAATATGATAATTTTATGTTGTGCATATGACACAGAAATCAGAAATCTGCTTTTTTTAACATTCTGATTTAATTATGGGAATATATTTTTTCAACTTTGGAAGAATAAGATTTAAATGTCTCTAATTCCAGGTGGGCAAATTTGAATTTTTGGTTTCTTAGTGATACTCATTTCATTTTTCTTTAATGTTGCACACTCCCATTTGTGTTAAATTTTAATTGATTTTTTCGCCTTCTCTTTCTTAAAATACCTACATTTTTTAAAAGCTTTCAAAATTAATGTTTCAATCAGATAACCCATGCAACATGTGATCAGGAGTAGGAATGAAAGTACTTTAATATCACTGTGCTTTTCTTAGATTGATTAAAATAGATGATTTAAGATGCATTGACAACTATCCAATAAAATAGCAAGAATATCAAGGTGTTATAACCAGTGGCGTAGCCAGGTGGGGACAAAGGGGGGCAGAGTGCCCCCTCTGAAAAAAATCTTGAGAGGAAATCGGGAAATAAAACACAGATATTCATGTTAAATCAGCCCCTTTTCGGATTCTTTTGCCCTGCTACCGGGAAATTTTTGCTTGTGATCGGGACATTTGTTGCCCCTACCGGGAAATTGCCCCCTCAGAACTACTAGGCTGGCTACGCGCCTGGTTATAACATAAGAAAGTAAGACATGCAAGTTATATACCTATTTTTTATGATATTTAATTCCCCTATTCCTTCTTTGTCATATACCTTGTAGGGATGCAGCTGAGGCTCCTGTGGTTAGAAGACGACGACCGTTACTAGCCCGAGCTATGCGTGCTGCGCTACCTCTCCACCTACTCATGCTATTACTACTGGGTGTAGCCTGCCTAGTGCCAATCACGGAAGATGACTACAGCTGCTCATTATCCAATAACTTTGCCCGGTCATTCCAGCCCATGCTGAGATATACCAACGGACCACCACCAATATGAGGACGACATCCATGAATGCAAGCTTTAGGCCTGCCAAATAGACCTGTGTGTGTATGTACTTAAATGACCGTGTGTACTATGTGAGATATACCTTTGATACCAACACAAAGTTTTTGTAATGTATTCCAGTACATTTTTTGTATTCACATTTGCAATTCATCTCATAAGTTTAAGTTATTTCACTCACTCATGGTGTTTTGTGCTAATGTTGGGGGCGCTGTGGGGTCGGGCTACACCGCCTTTCTGGAAAAAGAAATTTGTGCTTTCTCGTAAACGGAATTTAGTGTGGCAATAGGAATGAAGCGTGTTGTGTTCTTATGCCTCGGCCTGTTAGGCTTGTGGCTTCATTTTTATAATAATGGCTTCCTTTTTTCAATACCTCAACTTAAATTGAGGTGCCTTTTTTTTAATTGGGTATGTCTTTGCCTCATATCAGGGACTTAAACTGTAAATCTTCCCCGTGACAAAATAGCTGATTGTGAACTTACTAATACTGACTGTGACCTGTAAAAATAGGATACTTAACCAACATGGGATATGAATACAGTAAATAGTTTTGTCTTTCATGTTAACACTGGCTGGTTTACACTGTCCCTCAGATTCATTTCAAATATTATATGTATTAATTTTAGTAAGCTTGTAAGACACTTATTCAGTTCTTGTCCGAAATATGGGTAACTTAAGGATGTGGCTTATTTTTAATTCTAAGGCTTATCAATGATCAGTCTAGATGGTCTGTCCTGCTCAAGCCAAAGGTGGGAAAATGACTGCAGCAAAACAGGGACAAAAAAACAAACAAAAAAACATCAAAACAAGAAATTGGCATAACAAATTAACCTTGCAGTAGTTTTGACTTCACAAGTAAACAAATTGTTGTCACATCAAGTAAACAGGGAGGTAACGGAGGGGTCATCTTTACACCAGTGAAATGGAGATTTGGAGGGTGGATTCTGAAAACTTGGTACTGGAACTAAACAGTTTTTCCTCAAGGAACATTTTAAATGGAGAATGGGGAGCATGCAAATTTTTTATGAAAAGGAAGGAGGTTCACAATTTTTTTTTCTTGGCCAAAAAAAGTTGAATTCCTCCTTTCCCCAGCATAAATAATGACTGCTCCCTAATATCTATAGTGCTTTGGCCTTTCTCGAGTAAGTGATATCAATGTCGGAGCAGTGGTTGGTGCATTAAATCGCAAGCATTGATTCAATTGCTGTGTATGGCCCCTTGCATAATGCACGCAAAACAACTGTCTCAACACATTAACATAACTGATTTGAGATAGGCAAATGCACTAAGGGTATATGTGGTGTGTTAGCTCATTTTAATTGTGATTAGAATGTTAAGAGTGTAACAGGCTTAGTTCTAACCAGAAAACTATAGGTTCTTTACACTGTCTCAAGAGTAAGTCACTCAGTCTGTCCTCCACCATAGCAGTGGATTCCAGTGGTTATTTCAGGCCTTAATAGGGTATTGTTCCTTTACAGTGCGGTATCACTACTTGCATTCTACAAGTTTCATGCTGTGCATTGGGCCACTGTGCTTATGAAACATCTTTAAAGTGCACTGGCACGTTTTCCAAAAAAATTCTTCAGTTTGATGCAAATTATATGTCTAGGCCCTTGGACAATACAGATATTTTACACATAAAAATAAACCTACCCCCAAAACAGATAGGGGCATTAAATAGGAGGCAAGAGACATCCAGATAATTTGAGGGCTCAATTACTTGTAATATCATAGACTCATACATTGGTATTAGAACAACAAAGGTCATGGACCGGTCAAACAGGGTGGATGCTGTGGGAATCACTCAGCCCTGTTTTTTTATGGTGTTTAACGCCATTCTGTTTGCTGAATAAAATGACTCCTGGGTCGCTTGCAACACCCAAAAACACCCTCTGAAATAAAGACTGACATACATTAGCGCTCGTTCACTGGTATCCACATTTAGGCTGACTCAGAGATTTCCAGAGAGGCACCCCAATTTTCAAACAAATTGGTAGTTTTTTTTCATATACATAATACTTGTCCCTATACTAATCTGTGAAATAGCTAGGCTCAAATCGAAGTCATATAGAAAATCACAACTTTGTTATAAAATTCCGGATCCGGAATTTTTTTTTCACAGTATGCTTGTCACGTAATAATATAAATTAAATGTTTACTGCAATCAAAAGAAAAATCCATTCTCCCAAACTTTCGAATTGTGCATTTTATGTTACTATCTTTATTTCTAGTTGATATTTAATTATTACAAAAAAAAAATTATATTTGAATCTCTGAGGTCAGCCTTTAACACAGTCCTCTGTAGCCCAATGGTAATATCTCACGCCTAGACAGCGAGAGGTCCGGGTTCGAGAACGGGTATTTTGTCTTTATTTAGTTCTGTCCTCGCCAGTTCTCCGAGCTTTCTATACCAATATTTTCCAAGTTACTTTCTCGGGTGGTACCTTTTACTTGATCCTCGCGTGCATTGTGAATTGGGGGAAGTTTTGCTTCATCAGAGATTCTGATAGATATCATGCATGATAAGGCCCTCCCATTCTAAAATTATTATAAAATTGTAATTTACCCCAAACCACGAATTTGGGCTTAATCCAGGTGAAGGATAATGTGTATATAAAAGCTTTACAACCCATGCAAAAATATCAAGAAAAAGTTCTTGGAGGGCCACTATATTTTAAATGTGCCAGTGTCTCTTAAATGAACCCAGCAAATTGGCTGGTAAGACTTTAAAAAGATTTTAGATTATGTAGCCTACTTTGGTTGGTGGAACAACTATAAGACTAGACAAGCTGACAGCAAACAGGGTGTTGTACATAGCTGCATAATTTGGGTTTAACTGACATGGACTAGTATGCTTGTCCATTTCAGTCGAATGACATCGTACATGTAAGTGACGTGAACATCTACAGTTTGTAATATGTCAACATATGCATTCTTCGTTCCATGGATCCAGTTTATAAAGTCACCTCTTAACAGTTAAGTTCACCAAGTTTTTCCCAGAGTCAAAGACCCTTGAGGTCAATTGTCAAGAGTCAAATGAAAAATGAAGGGTCAAAAATTTTATTTATTGAAATGAAGTGTCAAAATTTTGTACCATTGTTTTTTAACAGCGGGCTTTACACGTAGTTTCAAAGCCTGTGGCTTTGTGGTAACTTTCAATTGGTAAATGAGAAATTGTCCTTTAATTGGTAAATATTCAAAGGCCTTAAATGTAAATGATCTAGTGTAAACCTTTAAATTGTAAAAGATGGCATGGCCCTTTAATTCTAAATGATGGAATGACCCTTTAATCTAATGATGGAATGACCTTTAATTGTAAATGAAGGAAGCCCTTTAACATAGTAAAATGAAGTAATGACCCTTTAATTGAAATTGAAGGATGCCCTAATTGGTAAATGAAGAATGACCCTGTATTGGGAAAATGAAGGAATGAGCCCTTAATTGGGAAATGAAGAGAAATGACCCTTTAACTTGGTAAATGAAGGAATGACCTCTTAATTGGTTAAATGAGGAATGACCCTTTAATTGGTAATGAAAGGAATGAACCTTTAATAGGAAATGAAGGAATGACCCTTAATTGGTAAATAAGGAATGAACCTGTAATGGGAAAATGAAGGAAGAATGACCTTTAATTGGAAAATGAAGAATGACCCTAATGAGAAATGAAGGAATGCGTCTGTGTCCTGACTGCACCATTACAGACAAACCCACCCCAGTATGGGACAAAATTTTCTAAATCCCTCCCCATGTTAGCCATATAAACCGTCAACCAATACTTGTTTTGTCAAAGAAAACTTCCATTCATTTCCATGATCAGTTGTTCCCACGGGGGCCC